>ML416707.1:23367-100432 GCA_005239525.1 Nicotiana knightiana | reverse complement strand
ACTGGTAGAAAGGCCTAATTACAGAGGAAACCCTGGCAAAATTTTTAGAAAATATCGGAGTTAGTAAAATTGGGGGTTGGCAGATTTTTTTTTTCAAACCCAAATGATTTCCCGATCCTCATTCGAGGATGAATGATTTTAAGTGGGGGAGGATGTAAAGACCCGTAAATTTTCTATGTCTAAAATAATGCCCGAATAGGTCCCTGTGTTGTTACAACCGTAGAAATTCTTAAAACGGTACTATTTTGAGTAAAAAGTATCCAGAACATGAAATATTAAATTTTCCAGAAATTGCGTGTTACGCGACGCACTATGCGATCGCATAACAGGTATGCGGACCGCATAGTGGTCGCATACCTGGACAGTAGCCTATTCAAATTGTGGACAACTATGCGGCCGGAATGTGATTGCATTTTGGGTATGCGGACCGCATAATTATCGCATTCTTGCCCCATGGTTTTTGCGAGGGAGGTTATGCGATCGCATAACAGGTATGCGGACCGCATAGTGGTCGTATACCTGGGCAGTTTTGTTCCCATTTTGGCCCATTTGAAGGCCAACTATGCGACAGGAATGCGGACCGCATAGCAGAAACGCGATCGTATTCCTGACTGCATTTCTGTGTCGGGGCTCCTATTTTCTAAATTTAAGACCCGTCCCCCTTGTTTTATAAAACACCCCTTCCCTTCATTTTTAATGATTTTCTGGCAAAAAATAGAGAGATAAAAAGAGAGTTCTTCAGAGAGAAGGTTTCAACATCATCCAATTTGATTTTCCAAAATCACTCAAGCCCAGAAATTATCGAGTTATTATCATCTTCTTCACCCAAATAGGTAAATCTTCACCCTATTTCCCCAATTTCTCAGATTTTGGGTAAGAATAAAACACATATAGGTTGGTTCTTGAAAATAAAAAGTGAAATCTTGCATGCATGTGAGTTAAACCGTGTAATCTAGTAAAGGGAAAAACAAGTTTGGGGTAATCATTCTCAAAAAGGGGGTTAGTAGTCTAAGGGGTCACATAGTGTTTGATAAATAGCTCAATTGAGTACAAGATTCCTAATTCTGAGTGAAATATGCGGTGCTAGACAGTTCGGTGAATTATGATAGAAATTAAAAAGGGGATGACTCGAGGTATGTATGGCTAACTTTAATCTTCATAGAGTCACCTTGTTGGTGTCCAAACATTCGGTATGAGTTTCTTGTTGAGTATATGTGAATTGATCATATGATTGTGTTGAGGTGTGAGATTTCATTCTCTGGTTATTCTTAGTCGACTATCGTGATAATTGACATTGTGAAAGGTGACTTCTATGTGATTAATCTATCATGTGCAAGGTTCGTTAAATACTTGAGTATGTTGGTATGAAAGAATGGTAATGAACTTAAATGTGTAAATGTATCTAACTGATAAGGGTTGTGTAACAAGTGATCAAAGGGAGTTGTGAATTGATATAATTGAACTAAATGACCATGGAAATATCATATATGACTCATTGTTGGAAAGGTTTATTGTGGCTTGACTTCACATGGATTGTTGGTTGTAATGAATTTATATTCTTGTTGATGAGCATCTTTGTGGTTGAATTAGATGATAAAGACTATTATGAACACATGATTGGTTGGGTGTTATGAAATTGTACTCTTGATGATATGACACCCTGTGATTGAATTATGGGGTGTTGTTGTTTGCCATGAAATGTGATGGTCCGGTGGGATCGGGTTGCACGCCGCAACACGAAGTAATAAGGGTGGAGAGGTAACAAGGGTGGAGTGTAAATTGTATGGTGGGATCGGGTTGCACGCCGCAACAGAATGTAATAAAGCTGAAATGTGATTGTGTTGAAATAAGAATCTGTGAGGCTCTCAATTGTATTTTTTTCTGTGTCACTGTGCACTATGTTTTGGTTCCTTTAACTGCTTTATATCTGTGCATCTCTTGATTTTACTTTGAGTAAAGTTTGCTCATACATACTAGTATTGTTCCACAGTACTAACGTCCCTTTTGCTGGGGGTGCTACATCTTTTATATGGATGTAGGTGGGTCCATAGTAGGTAGCTCAGCTCCTCGTTAATGGTGCCTCCTCCTCATCTGTCAGCAGTACTGGTGAGCCCCACTTCCTCCCGGATCCGTGTGTAATTCATGCCATCTCTTTTGAGTCTGTTATGTATTGTAAGGTATAGTCGAAGGCCTTGTTTCCGGCAAGTACTATATAAACTCCTAGTATTCGTAGAGGCTTCAAAGACAAGATGTGGGTGTATATATGTATTTTGGTAGTAACTGTATGTATTTGGAATCGTGGTCCATATTGGAAAGTTATGTATGTATTGTGTATGTTTTTGGGAATAAGAGCTAAAAGAGAAATGATCTTCAGTTTGTAAATCCACGCTTAAATCCTAAGTTTCTATTTCATATGGATTATGGTGCATTTTATATACGGGGGAATGCATTGGGTAGGAAAGGCAATCGAGGTCCGCTTGACTAGGTTCACCTGGTTAGGCACCGGTCTCGTCCCTCAGAGCCGTGTCTAGTAGAACCCTTCTTATCGGTGTGTTGTCGACCACATCTATAATTAGGGGGCTGCATGGACATTTAGGAAAGTACCCTTTTATTGCTATTCTATATGGTTCGATGTGGTGGAAGGTGAGGTGGTCTATCTCTAACTCGTGCATTGTTCAAATTTTCAGTAAATGGAACCCAAGAAGAGAGCTCGACTCGGCCTAGAGGCCCATGCCACCCAAGGAGTGGCCGTGAATTCTTTATCTGATGGTGCGGGTGAGAATGATTCCCTGTCCCTGAATCTGCCTGACTCTTCCATCACAGGCCAGGATATTCATATTCCTGCTCCAGCGGAGGGTGCTACAGTCCCTCCCGCTGATGTTCCTGATCCTTCTTCTGTCCCAGCTTCCGGTCCCGGTATTTCTAATGGGGACCTCAAGGGATCTATTAAGATGTTGACTCAGTTGGTGGCTTCCCAGGCCCAAAGATCACATCATGCCCCTGCATCCTCTAGTGAAAAAGGGGATTCTTCGGGTTCCAGGGTCAACCAGTTTCTGCGGTTAGCCCCTCCAGAGTTCACAGGCACCGACCTAGAGGTTGACCCTCAAAAGTTTATTGATGAGATATAAGACCCTCAGAGTTATGAGGGCTACTGAGACAGAGAGAGTTGAGTTGGCTTCCTATCGTCTGAAGGGAGAGGCATATTTGTTGGTCCAAAACGCACACGCAAGTATACGTGGTCGTAGCAAGTAATATAATGTTAAATCGAATGTCGAACCCACAAGGACTTGCGTAAACTAGTTGTTGAATCACTCCAATTGTTACTTAATCGAGCCAAAACAAAATCCAGGAATATAACTACTTTATTCTACGATTATATGAACTAATTATTAAGTAACGAGAGTATTGTTGTGTATTCAATAAATACAAATATTCCAGGGTTGTGATCAATTCACAACTCGTATTTCATTCTAATTAACTCTCCCTTTCATATAATTCACTCGTGGTGCTAATTAATCGATAATTTCTCTCGTAGCCTTCTCCCGAAGTACTACTCGCCTATTCTTATTAGATTAACGCCTATATTACTATGAAATTAATTTGTTAGAACGCACTAAGATTATGATGTTTAATTAAGCACGGTGACTAGGTATATTCCTATCCTAACCACAAATCCGCTTCCCTGAAGGTTTAAGATAGCGCTCTCTTCAATTCTTCTCTAATCTATATACGGCTTTCCCAAGCATAACATAGATAGTATATACAACCAAATTGCTGGACAAACAATTAAGCAATTAAACACAGAATTGAAGAAACAACCATATATTGAGCGAACTACAATCAAGATTAATTTAATGTCGAATAACAATATTCATGACTAAACCACAACCCCAGAACAATGGGTGTTTAGCCAGTCATACTAGAATCAAACAATTGTATAAGTTTTGCATAAATGGAAAATACTAGATTAAGATGAAGAAAAACTGATAATCCTTTGCTTCCTCCATGATCTTGTGTGTATATTCTCTCCAAAAATGGCCTTCCCTCCTCAAAGTTGTGTTTTTGGGTTAATTTATATGTTTGAGACAAACCCTAAACGTGTAGGAGACTTCTATTCAACCCGGGAAACACTTAAAACCTTCAAAACTCGGATTGGACCGGACCACAGACACCAGGCATTAAGCCCCAAACGCCCAGCTATAGCCTAGGTAGGCGAGGAGTTTGGGCTCTAACGCCCCACTATAGCCTGGGTAGGCCAGGCTTTAAGCCCCAAACGCCCCACTAACGGATGGGCAGGCCAGGCTTTAAGGCCAAAATGCCCTGCTATGGCCCGTGTCACTCCTTTTTGACTATTGAGCATATTGTTGACGTTTATGCACCCATTTAGCTCGGCTTCCATGTCCAATTCACCTACACATGAAATAGACTCCATTATGCACATATGACGTGTATTTTTATCACAAAAGCACGCAAAATGTAAGGTACATAACGCTTAAAACTATGGATTCTAGCCATGCCTCAACAGCCCACACTTAGACTCTTGCTTGTCCTCGAGCAATATCCTTCAACACGTACACATTTCATTAACAAGGAGTATTTTACTTTTCAATCACACACATTACCCCTTAACTATGATCGATACCGGCAACAAGTATGAACATACAAATTTTCACATTCTTTCCCTTCTTTAAACATGCCTAAGTAAAACAATTTAATCAATACTACCAATAACTTAACTGCAACCACCCAACCTCATGAGTCGACTTGCAACTACTAAGCCCTCTGCAACTACTAAGCCCTCTCAATTCACGCACCTACCCAACAAGAAAATTACAATATTACCAATCGTTCATGAGATCATGTGCCCTCACCAACAACAAAAAAGTGAATATAACTAATCCACACATTCAAATATTCCTTTGAACATAATTTTAGGACATCACACAATTGGAAAAATTCCCTCACTCTCACAAAGAATTCATATGCATCCCATGGTCGTACCATAAGTTTTCCCGTAGTGTAGATCTCCACTAATTATAGTTAGCCAAATCTAGGATCAATTAGGACTTTTAAGGTTGTAATGCCGGCTAAGGGACGGCTAGGATATATTTAGGAATAGTAACTAACCCTCCTAAGCACTTTAATACACTACCTTCACAAATTAACACATATTCTTCTCAACCAATTCCCTTTCCACACTTCATAATCAACATAGCCCTTTTTTTCAATTAGGCACTTCTATATTGTCACTAGCACAAAGTACTAAAAATTGGAGGTGTTTATCTTTTTGTACATTCTTTTACTATCATTTTTTTCTTGCCTACACACACTCCATACATGAAGATTCAATGGCTAGTGACGCTTGAATACAATTTTTTAGTGCACTAACAGGCCTTTCCATGGCTCCACTCAAAAGTTAATCCCCAATATCTCACCTTACTTCTTTTAGCGACTAAGTGCCTTAGGAGAAAAAGGTGCAAAAATCTCAATTTAAGAACAAAATAGGGGTACAGCTTGTAATGTGGGTACCAAAGAAAAGGTCTAAAGGCTCAAAGGGGCTAGCAATGAAAATGTTTAATTCTTATGTGACAAGCACATCCATGATCAAGCAAGAAAATTGCCTACGTCATCCCCTAGACTAGCATAACCTACAATTTCGCTTCGATTAACACACGGGGCAAGTTCTAGACTACACAGGATAGCATAGAATATCACTAAACCTCACACACACATTGCACATGACTCAATCACAACGGTTTTATTCAACTCTCGAGTCAAGAAAGCACACAAAAATTGAGAGAATTAAGTAATATCACACTATGTAGCATACAAGTCAAACAACTGAGCTAAGGCGTCCCAAAAAAGGCTATTTATTTTTACTCAGGCATCACATGTCAAACCAAATATAAGGGAAAGAAGAATGTATGTCATAACTTAATATGTCAGCATCAAACATGTCATGGGTTATTTCTGAGTAACTTAGTTTCTTCTTAACTGCTCTAAAAAAAAATAATTTAAAGTACCCGGTTCAAGTTACACCCTTGGAAAAGAAACGTGGTCCAAAGAAAAACCAAGGTATACTACCTAACTATCCTACAAAATATAAAAAGAAATATTTTTGGCATCTTTAAATCGGACTTTATCCCTCAAGAAAATTGTCCAATAGATCCATCGTTGGGAAAATCCGAGATTTTTCTTCAAAAAAAAAATAATTTTATACAATTACACCTCAGAAAGTAGTTTTCCCACCCCACACATATTTTATGCATAGTCCTCGATGCATGATCACAAAGAAAAACATTAAAATAAGGGTGAAAAATACTCCCTGAGACCCTCTCGGGTCTAGCTCGGACATTATTCTCAATCTTTAGAGTCGGGATGACCCCACACTTAAGCTCAAACATGCCCCTCAGCTTCAACTTTTGGGTACTCAGACTTCCCCTACTCTGCAAAATAAAAACAACATAAAACTGACACTGAAAAAAATAAAAAACAGAATAGATATACAGGATGGGTTGCCTCCCAACAAGCTCCTTATTTAGCATCGTGGCACGACTCTGCTACTCTTCTCAGGCTGGGCGCTTTTTCTTCTTATTTCTCTCATGAAGCCTAGCCTTTTTGCACCCTCTCAATGTGTCTCCTTTTTCATCTCTGGTTCTTTTCTCAATTATCTTTACACCCTCAGCTTGCAACACCACCTTCTCTGGATCACTTCCATTCACATAAGGACTCTGCTCTATCCCCTTCATGTTGACCACAGTAATCATGCACAATTCCTCATAATTCTTTGGGAGTTTAAGTGCCTTGTACACATTAAAAGTGACCTCTTCATCGTCAACTCTCATTTTTAACTTCCCTGCCCTCACATCAATAATTGCTCCACCAGTAGCTAAGAATGGTCGCCCCAAAATAATGGGCACTTCCTCATCTTCCTCGTAATCAAGCACAATAAAATCAGCGGGAAGAATACATGTATTCAATAATTCCTTCCGGCATAATTAGCGACCTATCAGCTAACTGTAAGGTGATTGTGGTAGGTCTAAGAACCCCCAATTCGAGTTTCTTGAACAAAGAAGATGGCATCAAATTTATACTAGCCCCTAAATCACATAGAGCTCTACCAACTTCTTGTTTTTCAAGAGACAAAGGAATTGCGAAAACCCAGGATCCTTCAACTTAGGAGGAAGTTTACTCTGAACTCTGGCACTACACTCTTCAGTGAGTGCAACTATTTAGAACTCTACATGTCTTCGTTTATTTGCCATAATATCGCTGAGATACCTCGCATACTTAGGCCCTTCTTGCAACATTTCCACCAAAGGAAAATTCACACTAACTTGGCTCAACATATCTAGGAATTTCTTGTACTTAGAATCATCTTTTTGCCTCTGCAGTCTTTGTGGAAACAGAGGTGGTGGTCTTGTTTCAATTACTGGCTCGGGTCCTTTATCATCTTTCTCATTCTCCTTAGCTGGCTTGGGAACTAATTCTCCTCCAGGAAGAGCTGTATTCTTCTTTGTTTTTGGAGCTTCTTCTAGTATTCTTCCATTTCTCAAGGTAATCGCATTGACTTGAGCCTTAGGATTAGGCTCAGTATCACTAGGAAGAGCTCTTGCTGGTCTGGTATTTTGGGAATTGGAAAGTTGCCCCAATTGACGTTCCAAGTTTCTCATTGTTGCTGCTTGGGCCTGGTGATCAGCCATTATTTTCTGATTGAAAGCAAGTTGGTCGTTCATCATTCTCTTCATAATCTCCTCAAAGCTAGATGATTGTTCAGCCTGAGGTGGTCTGTATTGTTGTTGAGGTGCTTGAGGCCGATATTGATTCTGATTTCCTTGATTACCACCCCAAGAGAAATTTGGGTGGTTCCTCCAGTTGGGATTGTAGGTGTCCCCGTAGTGATTTGTTTGGCCTTGATTTACATTACCCACAAAATATACACACTCTAGATTTGCTGGGCATAGATTGCTGATGTAACCCTCTCCAAAAACTTCACAAAATACCTGAATCTGTTGAACTGGTTGCACTGGCTGGGCCTGTTGCTTGTTAATGATCAGGTTCATCTGATTAACTTGGTTAGTCAATGTAGAGATCTGAGCTGATAATGCTGAGACAACATTTATCTCAATAACCCCAGGTGACTTCTGAACCACATTTCTCCCCATCTCACCTTGCCATTCTGGATTGATTTTGGAGAATTTATTCAGTAATGCAAATATTTCATCATAATTCTTCTCCAACACCTGACCTCCGACTGCTGCACCTACCACAACTTTTGTTTGCAGATGGAGCCCCTCTATGAAAGTGTGAACTAACACCTCGTTTGTTTGATTGTGATGAGGACAGTCTCTGAGTAGCCCTTTGATCCTTTCCCATGGTGAATATAATGATTAACCCGTTTTCTGTCTAAAGGAGACTATCTCACTCCTGATCTTTGCAGTCTTTCTTGAAGGGAAGAACCTTGCCAGAAATTCTCTCGCCAAATCGTTCCATGTTGTGATGGAATTAGCTGGTTCTACCTTTAACCTTCACTTTGCTTCGCCCAATATAGAGAATGGGAAAAGCGTGATCCTCACATAATCTGGCGTGCCCCCGTTAGTGATATAAGTATCACTAATCTCCAGGAAGTTCAGAATGTGCTGTTGTGGATCCTCGTGTGGAAGACCTAAAAACTACCCGTTTGCATGAAGTAGTTGGATCATGCTCTGTTTCAGCTCAAAGTGCCCAGTGATTATGGGATTCACGATGTTGGAGGTAACATTACCAATACAGGGCATTGCAACCTCCTGAACAGCCATGTGTTGTTCCTCTGCCATGTTCACTGGAAATCGGATGAAGTCCTGAATATTGTCTGTATCTCTTGCTTCTTGCAATCTCCTGTGAAATGATCTCTCAGGTTCAGGGTCAAAGCCGTCAAGTCTGCCCTGGCTTCTGCCCTACGCATTCACTCGAAGTTCCTAAGATTAGAGTTAAAATCACGTGACGTTAGCTCAATGAAATAAACAATTAAAGAAAATAACTAAAAAGTAGTCTATAGTGGTGAGTATTCCCGCCTGTCATGCGGGTGACCCGGGTTCGTTCCCCGGTAACGGCGCCAAAAACTTGTTGGTCCAAAATGCGCACGCAAGTATACGTGGTCGTAGCAAGTAATATAATGTTAAATCGAATGTCGAACCCACAGGGACTTGCGTAAACTACTTGTTAAATCACTATAATTGTTACTTAATCGAGCCAAAACAAAATCCAGGAATGTAACTACTTTATTCTACGATTATATGAACTAATTATCAAGTAACGAGAGTATTGTTGTGTATTCAATAGAGACAAATATTCCAGGGTTGTGATCAATTCACCACTCGTATTGCATTCTAATTAACTCCCTTTCATATAATTCACTCATGGTTGCTAATTAACCAATAATTGCTCTCGTAGCCTTCTCCCAAAGTACTACTCGCCTATTCTCAATAGATTAACGCCTATATTCCTATGAAATTAATCTGTTAGAACGCACTAAGATTATGATGTTTAATTAAGCACGGTGACTGGGTATATTCCTATCCTAACAACAAATCTGCTTCCCTGAAGGGTTAAGATCGCGCTCTCTTCAATTCTTCTCTAATCTATATACGGCTTTCCCAAGCATAACATAGATAGTATATAGAACAAAATTACTGGCCAAACAATTAAGTAATTAAACCCAGAATTGAAGAAACAACCATATATTGAGCGAACTATAATCAAGGTTAATTTAATGTCGAATAAACATATTCATGGCTAAACCACAACCCCAGAACATTGGGTGTTTAGACACTCATACTAGAATCAAACAATTGCATAAGTTTTACATAAATGGAAAATACTAGATTAAGATGAAGACAAACTGATAATCCTTTGCTTCCTCAATGATCTTGTGTGTATATTCTCTCCAAAAATGGCCGTCCCTCCTCAAAGTTGTGTTTTTTGGTCTATTTATATGTTTGGTACAAACCCTAAACATGTAGGAGACTTCTATTCAACCCGGGAAACACTTACAACCTTCAAATCTCGGATTGGACCGGACTAGAGACACCAGGCGTTAAGCCCCAAACGCCTAGCTATAGCCTGGGTAGGCCAGGCGTTTGGGCTTTAACGCCCTAGTATAGCCTGGGTAGGCCAGGATTTAAGCCCCAAACGCCCCACTAACGCCTAGGCAGGCCAGGCTTTAAGGCTAAAACGCCCAGCTATGTCCCGTATCACCCCTTTTCGACTCTTGAGCGTATTTTTGACATTTATGCACCCCTTTAGCTCGGCTTCCATCTCCAATTCACCTACACATGAAATAGACTACATTATGCACATATGACGTGTATTTTTTATCACAAAAGCACACAAAATGTAAGGTACATAACGATTAAAACTATGGATTCTAGCCACGCATCAAAATTCATAGTTTAAAATGTGGGAGAGTTCCCGTGGAGAGGGGAGCCCTCCGACGAGGTGGGAGGAGTTTGTGGATGCCTTTATGGATTATTTCTTGCCTGCTGAGATTATTGCTGCCTGTGCTAACGAGTTTGAGGCCCTCAAGCAGGGCTACATGATTGTATGGGAGTATCATATGGAGTTTGTGCACTTGTCCAAATATGTTGTTCACATGATGTTGACTATGGAGGCCAGAGTTCAACGGTTTGTTCAGGGCCTTGGTCCCTTAGTTATTAATGAAGCTGCTATAGCTGCCTTGCATTCGGAAGATCGTGGGATTCGCCCAAGCCACAGAGGCTCGGAAGTTGAAGATAAGAATGGAGAGGTAGAGTAGTAGTAGGGCCCGGTCATCGGGCAACCGTGGGAGTTCCGTTGGAGGAGGGAGATCAGTCCTTGGGAGAGGGTCATCAGGGCCATCCCAGTCCTATGCTCAGTCCTCAGCCAGTGCCCTACCATCAGAGCCCAGTTATCAGCAGGGAGGTCACTTTGGACAAGGTCCACAGAGCAGGAGGTTCCATCAGTCGGGTCGTTCCGGTGGGAGGTTCCAGCAACAGCGGAGGGCCCCATGACCTAAGTGTGGGAAGTTTCATTATGAGCTTTTTTACTTGGATATACCGGTATTCTATAGATGTGGAGAAAGAGGCCATATCTAGCGAGACTGTCGTGCACCCAGTCAGGGCACGGGTAGGGGTACTGCTCATCCATCCAGCTCTTCAGCCGCTACATCTTCAGCATGCCCTCCACCACCAACAGCACACGGAGCAGCTAGCGGTAGAGCGCGGGGTCAAGGGGGACCCAACCGGTTTTATGCTTTGAGCGGTCGCCAGAGTGTCGAGGCTTCCCCTGATGTTGTCACATGTATTCTGATTGTTCAGTCACATGATGTTTATGCTCTTATTGATCCCGGGTCTTCTTTGTCATATGTTACTACATTTATTGCTTCAAGTTTTGGGATAGGACCCAAACAGCTTCACGAGCCGTTCTCTGTGTCGACTCCGGTTGGTGATTCTATTGCGGTCGTGCGAGTCTATAGGAATTTTATTGTCACGGTGCCTGGTCGGGATACCACGAATGATATTATTGAGTTAGAAATGGTAGATTTTGATGTAATTATGGGGATGGATTGGCTCTATTCATGCTTTGCTAAACTCGACTGTCGAACCAGGATTATGATGCTTGAGTTTCCTAATGAATCATTTATCGAGTGCGATGGAAATAATGTTGTGCCAAAAGGTAGATTTATTTCCTACCTTAAAGCTTCAAAGATGATCAGAAAAGGGTGCATGTACCATTTGGTCCGGGTTGCGGACACCACTTCAGAGGTGCCTGCTCCCGAATTTTTGCCTATTGTGAATGCATTTCCTGAGGTATTTCCGGGCGATCTTCCTAGGATTCCACCAGATAGGGAGATCGATTTCGGGGTTGATGTATTGCAAGATACACAGCCAATATCTATTCCACCTTACCAAATGGTGCCAGCAGAATTGAGAGGGTTAAAAGAACAATTGAAAGGTCTATTAGAAAAGGGTTTCATTCGGCCTAGTGTGTCGCCTTGGGGCGCGCCGGTTCTTTTTGTCAGAAAGAAAGACAGACCATTTCCTCGGATAGATGATTTGTTTGACCAGTTGCAAGGTGCTAAGTTCTTCTCAAAGATTGATTTGTGGTCCAGGTATCATCAGTTAAAAATCAGGGAGCATGATATTCCTAACACTGCCTTCAGGACTCGTTATGGGCACTTTGAATTTTTGGTAATTTCTTTTGGACTAACCAACACCAAAGCAATTTTTATGGATCTTATGAATCTGTTTTTCAAAAAGTTTCTCGCCTCCTTTGTGATTGTCTTCATTGACGATATTCTTGTTTATTCGCGGAGTCAGGGGCATCATGCTAATCACCTCAGGGCAGTTCTACAGACTCTTCATCAGCACCAATTGTATGCCAAGTTTTCAAAAAGTGAGTTTTGGCTAGGTTCAACCACCTTTTTGGGCCATGTTGTTTCCAGGGAGGGGATTCGGGTTGATGCCCAAAAGATTGCAGCGGTGAAGGATTGTCCTCAGCCAACAACCCCGATAGAGATTCGTAGTTACTTCGTTCTAGCTGGGAATTATTGGAGGTTCGTGGAGGGATTCTCTACCCTCGCCTCCTCATTGGCTAAACTGACGTAGAAGGCGGTTAAGTTCCAGTTGTCCGATGCTTGTGAAAAGAGTTTTCAGGAATTGAAATTAAGATTGACTACGGCGCGTGTTGAACTTGCCAGAAGGTTTGGAAGGGTTTGTGGTGTATTGTGATGATTCAAGGGTTAGTTTGGGGTGTGTATTGATGCGATGTGGTGAGGTAATAGCATATGCTTCTAGACAGCTCAAGAATCATGAGCAGAATTATCCGACGCATGATTTGGAGCTCGCGACGGTTGTGTTTGCATTAAAAATCTGGCGCCATTATCTTTATGGGGTCCATGTGGATGTATTCATAGACTAGAAGAGTCTTCTGTATTTATTCAAACAAAAAGAGTTGAACTTAAGGCAACGGAGGTGGTTGGAATTGCTTAAGGACTATGGTATGAATATTTTGTACCATCCAAGGAAGGCGAATGTGGTAGCCGATGCTCTTAGTAGGAAATCCATGGGTAGCTTGGCTCATTTGAAGCATGTTAGGGGCCTTTTGCTCGGGAGGTTTATCAGTTGGCTAGTTTGGGGGTCTGTCTTTCGATCTCAGATGAAGGGGATGTCGTGGTGTGAAATAGAGCGGAGTGTTCGCTTGTAGCAGCAATCAAGGGAAAGGAATTCAATGATCCAGCTTTGATACAATTAAGGGAAGCAATTTTGAATCACAAGACTTCAGCATTCTCACTCGGCAATGATGAAGGTGTCCTGCGGTGTCAAAAGAGGTTATGTGTTCCAGATGTGTATGATCTTCGGAAGAGGGTAATGGCAGAGGCACACAACTTCAGGTATTCAGTACACCCATGTTCTACGAAGATGTATCATGATCTCAAAGAGATTTATTGGTGGAATGGTATGAAGAGGGGTGTGGCAAACTTTGTGGATAGGTGTCCGACTTCTCAGCAAGTGAAGGCCGAGCATCAGAGGCCCAGTGGATTGACGCAACTTATGGAAATACCGATGTGGAAATGGGAGATGATCAATATGGACTTTGTGGTGGGGTTACCTCGCACTCCTCGTAGGTTCGACTCTATTTGGGTAATAGTGGACCGGCTCACAAAATCAGCTCACTTCTTGCTAGTCAATNGAAAATAAAAAGTGAAATCTTGCATGCATGTGAGTTAAACCGTGTAATCTAGTAAAGGGAAAAACAAGTTTGGGGTAATCATTCTCAAAAAGGGGGTTAGTAGTCTAAGGGGTCACATAGTGTTTGATAAATAGCTCAATTGAGTACAAGATTCCTAATTCTGAGTGAAATATGTCACATTGTGGAATAGATTGACGGTGCTAGACAGTTCGGTGAATTATGATAGAAATTAAAAAGGGGATGACTCGAGGTATGTATGGCTAACTTTAATCTTCATAGAGTCACCTTGTTGGTGTCCAAACATTCGGTATGAGTTTCTTGCTGAGTATATGTGAATTGATCGTCCGGTAGTGTTGAGGTGTGAGATTTCATTCTCTGATTTTTCTTAGTCGACTATTGTGATAATTGAAATTGTGAAAGGTGACTTCTATGTGATTACTCTATCATGTGCAAGGTTCGTTAAATTCTTGAGTATGTTGGTATGAAAGAATGGTAACAAACTCAAATGTATAAATGTATCTAAGTGATAAGGGTTGTGTAACAAGTGATGAAAGAGAGTTGTGAATTAATCTAATTGAACTAAATGGCCATGGAAATATCGTATATGACTCATTGTTGGAGAGGTTTATTGTAGCTTAACTTCACATGGATTGTCGGTTGTATGAATTTATGTTCTAGTTGATGAGCATCTTTGTGGTTGAGTTAATGGATGATAAAGAATATTATGAACACATGATTGGTTGGGTGTTATGAAATTGTACTCTTGATGATATGAAACCCTGTGATTAAATTGTGTGGTGTTATTGTCTGCCATGAAATGTGATGGTCCGGTGGGATCGGGTTGCACGCTGCAACACGAAGTAATAAGGGTGGAGAGGTAACAAGGGTGGAGTGTAAACTGTACGGTGGGATCGGGTTGCACACCGCAATAGAATGTAATAAAGCTGAAATGTGATTGTGTTGAAATAAGAATCTGTGAGGCTCTCAAATGTATTTTTTTCTGTGTCACTGTGCACTATGTTTTAGTTCCTTTAACTGCTTTCTACATGTGCATCTCTTGATTTTACTTTGAGTAATGTTTGCTCATACATACTAGTACTATTCCACAGTACTAACGTCCCTTTTGCCAGGGGCGCTACATCTTTTATATGGATGTAGGTGGGTCCATAGCAGGTAGCTCAGCTCGTCGTTAGTGGCGCCTCCTCTTCATCTTTTAGCAGTACTGGTGAGCCCCACTTCCTCCCGGGGCCATGTGTAATTCATTCCATCTATTTTGAGTCTGTTACGTATTGTAAGGTATAGTCGGGGCCTTGTTGCCGGCAAGTACTGTATAAACTCCTAGTATTCGTAGAGGCTTCGTAGACAAGATGTGGGTGTATATATGTATTTTGGTAGTAACTGTATGTATTCGGAATCGTGGTCCATATTGGAAAGTTATGTATGTATTGTGTATGTTTTTGGGAATCAGAGCTAAAAGAGAAATGATCTTTAGTTTGTAGATCCACGCTTAAAGTCTAAGTTGCTATTTCATATGGATTATGGTGCATTGTATATATTGGGGAATGCGTTGGGTAGGAAGGCAATCCAGGTCCGCTTGACTGGGTTCTCCTGGTTAGGCGCCGGTGTCGTCCCTCAGTTTTGGGGCGTGACAATTATAGATTTTATGACGGCCAGTCTCGTTTGGGCTTTGACGAATGTTNTCGCATTCTTGCCCCATGGTTTTTGCGAGGGAGGTTATGCGATCGCATAACAGGTATGCGGACCGCATAGTGGTCGTATACCTGGGCAGTTTTGTTCCCATTTTGGCCCATTTGAAGGCCAACTATGCGACAGGAATGCGGACCGCATAGCAGAAACGCGATCGTATTCCTGACTGCATTTCTGTGTCGGGGCTCCTATTTTCTAAATTTAAGACCCGTCCCCCTTGTTTTATAAAACACCCCTTCCCTTCATTTTTAATGATTTTCTGGCAAAAAATAGAGAGATAAAAAGAGAGTTCTTCAGAGAGAAGGTTTCAACATCATCCAATTTGATTTTCCAAAATCACTCAAGCCCGGAAATTATCGAGTTATTATCATCTTCTTCACCCAAATAGGTAAATCTTCACCCTNTCATGTGCAAGGTTCGTTAAATTCTTGAGTATGTTGGTATGAAAGAATGGTAACAAACTCAAATGTATAAATGTATCTAAGTGATAAGGGTTGTGTAACAAGTGATGAAAGAGAGTTGTGAATTAATCTAATTGAACTAAATGGCCATGGAAATATCGTATATGACTCATTGTTGGAGAGGTTTATTGTAGCTTAACTTCACATGGATTGTCGGTTGTATGAATTTATGTTCTAGTTGATGAGCATCTTTGTGGTTGAGTTAATGGATGATAAAGAATATTATGAACACATGATTGGTTGGGTGTTATGAAATTGTACTCTTGATGATATGAAACCCTGTGATTAAATTGTGTGGTGTTATTGTCTGCCATGAAATGTGATGGTCCGGTGGGATCGGGTTGCACGCTGCAACACGAAGTAATAAGGGTGGAGAGGTAACAAGGGTGGAGTGTAAACTGTACGGTGGGATCGGGTTGCACACCGCAATAGAATGTAATAAAGCTGAAATGTGATTGTGTTGAAATAAGAATCTGTGAGGCTCTCAAATGTATTTTTTTCTGTGTCACTGTGCACTATGTTTTAGTTCCTTTAACTGCTTTCTACATGTGCATCTCTTGATTTTACTTTGAGTAATGTTTGCTCATACATACTAGTACTATTCCACAGTACTAACGTCCCTTTTGCCAGGGGCGCTACATCTTTTATATGGATGTAGGTGGGTCCATAGCAGGTAGCTCAGCTCGTCGTTAGTGGCGCCTCCTCTTCATCTTTTAGCAGTACTGGTGAGCCCCACTTCCTCCCGGGGCCATGTGTAATTCATTCCATCTATTTTGAGTCTGTTACGTATTGTAAGGTATAGTCGGGGCCTTGTTGCCGGCAAGTACTGTATAAACTCCTAGTATTCGTAGAGGCTTCGTAGACAAGATGTGGGTGTATATATGTATTTTGGTAGTAACTGTATGTATTCGGAATCGTGGTCCATATTGGAAAGTTATGTATGTATTGTGTATGTTTTTGGGAATCAGAGCTAAAAGAGAAATGATCTTTAGTTTGTAGATCCACGCTTAAAGTCTAAGTTGCTATTTCATATGGATTATGGTGCATTGTATATATTGGGGAATGCGTTGGGTAGGAAGGCAATCCAGGTCCGCTTGACTGGGTTCTCCTGGTTAGGCGCCGGTGTCGTCCCTCAGTTTTGGGGCGTGACAATTATAGATTTTATGACGGCCAGTCTCGTTTGGGCTTTGACGAATGTTATATCTGTGGAGATCCAGACCACAAAATGCGATATCGTACACATAATACTAGTGAGAGTATGATGCATTCAATAGAATTTCTAGCAAGATCACTAGAAGTAGCACGCCCTTCAAGGCAAGTTCCTCAAGTTTCAGCCAATCGAGGTAGAGGCAGATCAGCGACATCCAGATCATGTTCATAATAATGCTACTAGTCTTCATATTATAGGTTGTTGAACATTCGTGGACGAATTTTATGAAGGGGGAAGAATATTACACCCCGAAGTTTTGTGACTTTATTTATTCTACACATGATGTGGCAAGTACGATTTAAAAGGATTTTATGTATTTATAAATTTATGTTACATTCCATATACAATGTAAGTCAATTATATGTTATTTATATAAGCCCAAAAATGGCGTATTATAAAATTCGTCTTGAGTTACCGCACTTTCGATTAAGATACGATATGTAACTAGATCAGTTTGCGACCAACATTTCTCCTAGCATATGGAGCCTTTTGGGGATAAATTATATATGAAATTGAAGGTCTATGCATGTAGTTTCAATTTATTTAGACCCAACATAAATATGACGTAATAGTATAAATTTAGCATCGTCCGAAGTAGGACTGCCACAACGTGACTAGAGTATTACGGCAAAAGCAGGCAGGTTACTAGGCCAACTTACATGCGAGTTTTCTCCCAATTCGTAAGGTATTTGAGGATGATTCAAACATGAATGTTGGATTTTGTTGAATCTAGTTTCCAGAACATAAAGCTTTTTGTTGATACATTTTCAGAGTAGGGAGAAACGAGTGTTCAAAGCAGGGTTACTCAAGCTGCCAAAAAGTAGCTTAGTCACCTACATGCTTAGTGAGGCGATTGCTTTTTATATTTTATTTGTTCTCATGATTTTCAGAATATATCCAGCACCTCTTGAGACAAAACAAGTACCCAAATATTCTCTCATGTTCTTCCTTGTATATTGTCCAAAAAATTCAAAAACTTTGGGTAGAATAATTCACGCAAGACTTGAGAGGTGTGGGGGTGTTAATGTTGTATCTCCTACTTGAGCTTTAAGGAGTTTTTATTGTTAAAGCCAGCCTTAGTTTGAAGGAAACCTAGCTTTAATATTTCAATAATTACTTTTGATTGGGATTTGAATCTAAGAAAGGCTAAGGTGTCACGACCCCAATGTTCCTACGACGACCCCAAACTCCCACTATAGGATGTCGTGATGGCAGCTAGTCTCTAATACTATGTAAGCCTAACATACATGAAGAAATAATGGGTATTATAGTAGAACTTCAATTTAAACCAACCAGGTAGCATAAAATAACTCCACAATAGAGCTGACAATATCTCCCAAAATCTAGTGAGACCGAGTTAAAAACTCTACACGATTATACTAAACATCCCTAATACATCACTATTTAAATAAAAAGTAAGCAATAGAGAACAAGGATCGAGGGTGACTCTGAGGTCTGCGAACGCCGGGATGTATACCTTGAAGTCTACAATCTAGAAGCTCTACTAATTGGTGCCTAGCTGGTATGAGGTACCCGGATCTGCAAAAAAAAGCTATGCAGAAGTGTAGTATGAGTACAACACAATGGTACGTAGTAAGTATCAATCCTAACCTCGGTAGATTAGTGACGAGGTCAGGTCAGACACCTACTAGGATACTCATAAGAAATTGAACAAGTATAATACAGTCTAAGAATGTAAACGAGGAAAATAAGACACTAGGAAAATACAATAAGATATAATGAAATTGAAATTAAAGCAATAAATGCAACAAGGAAAGAAAAACATAATAATACATAAAGGAAAAAATGCGAACAAATACAAGTGAGGCAAATGATAGATAACAACAAGAATCACAATCGGGGTACCGCCTCGTGGTCTCATTTCACAATCACAATCACAATCACAATCACAATCTTTCCTTATATCACTGTGGGAGCCTTACATTCAGTTTTTTAAAATCATTTTTCCCAAAATAGCTACCAGCATTTTAGCCCACTTTATCACACCGTATGGCTTCAAATAGTTCCCCTGCTAGCAACACACATAACAAGCCTACCTTATCTCACTGCATGCCTATCCACCTATATTGATATACCACCGCATGCGTATCAATATCACAACATATCACAATTCGCACCTCAAGTGCTTAAATACCACAACTTGCCAAAAGAATTAACAATAACAATATTTCTTGAACAAATACTCATGGCTCAACCACAATGTGTACAAGAGTCTCAACAATAGCAACTGAAAGTGAATAGCTCAACAAGAACAATATTTCAACAATTTATAACTTTGCCTCAATATGATCACGACCTTTACAACGTCAACACCAAAACTTCACAAAAAGATACTCCCATAAATAACAACTTTAGTTAAGCTAACTCAACAGTCAAATAATTAACAAGGCAACAAGGAAACTATAACTTCAACTAAGCATCTAAGAGAAATAACAAGTAAGATATGGGACAAGCATTAACAATGTCAAATAAAGCATGTAAAGATGGATTAATGATGATAGATATGGCATGTTATGACAATTCTATTAAAGGCATGAAAAGAATCTACATAGCTTAAACCGGTCAATTAATATATATATAGCTCGTGTACCCACTCATCACCTTGTGTACACGGCTTTTACGTACCATAAATGACACAAAACAACTCCAATCCTAAGGGGTAATTTCCCCACACAAAGTTAGGGAAGATACTTACCTCAAACTAGGTAGCTCAATCCACTAGTAAGCCTTTTCCGCGAATATCCAACTCCAAATGACTCGAAGTAAGCCTTTTCCGCGAATATCAAACTCTGAATAGCTCGAATCTAGAAAAAATAAGTTTATACCATAAAAACAAACCATAAGAAACTATTCTAGATAATAAAGTTGCAATCTTTAAAGAAAATCAAAAAATTAACTCAAAAGGTCAACCCCGGGCCCGCGTCTTGGAACCCGATAAAACTTACAAAATCCTAACACCCATTCAATAACGAGTCCAACCATACTAAAATCATTCAATTCCGACCTCACATCGACCTTCAAATCCTAAAAACATAGCTTATGAAGTTTTCACAAATTTCCCCAATTTTTTCCAACCCAAAATACTAAATAAATGGTAAAAACAATGATGGATTCATGCATAATAATCAAATCAGAGTCAAGATCACTTATCCCGATCAACTCCTTGGAAATCTCTTAAAAAAATCGCCAAAACGGAGGTCTCTAGCTCAAAAGGTGATAAATGGAACAAAATCCTTGATTTAGAAATTTAATATCTATGCCCAGTTATTACCCTACGCGATCGCGGAGAACAAATTCTCCCTGCTCACAAAACCTCTTACACGATCGTGTAATCTCGTCCGTGATTGTGGTGACTAGTCATCCTCATCTTACGAGATCACGTTCCAGGCAAGGCGACACGAAGAACCATGCGTGCCTCCCTACTGACTCACCTTTCTTATACGCAAAGGCGGTCCCATGCACGCGTTCGCGATGAACAAGCTCCCCAAAAAGTGCGATGGCATCCCTGACTTAACGAACACGGAGAGTAAAACTCTATCTGTCACTAAGGACTCTACGCGATCGCGTCATAATCTTCATGAATCTCAAGTCCACTCGAGAATCTCATGTCTCTAAAGAAACCCACCTGGCCTCTGATGCTCATACTTCACTTGCTGACAATTTAGGTGCCGAGCTACATACTCCACTACGTCTTTCTTCATTCTCCTCCAACAATAGTGCTTCCTCAAATCCTGGTACATCTTAGTGGCACCCGGATGAATGGAGTACAATGGAATGTAGGCCTCTTGAAGAACGCAACCAACCCATATTGTGCACACATAATCGGCCATGCATATACAACATAATGTCATCTCTGATAGGAACCTCCTTGGCATCACCATTCTACACTGTGTCCATAAGGACAAGAAAATGGGGGTCGTCATACTAACGCTATCTGATGCGATCATATAAAGAAGATCGAGAAACCACGCAAGGAAGAACTCAACTGGGGCACCAGAACATCAAAACTAAGAAACTGGTTGGCCAAGGCCTGAATATCTGATGCTAATGGCCTTTTTCTTGCCGTTAGATATGCTAAACTATGCATGCTCTCCGCCTTTCGACTCAAGGCATCGACCACCATATTGACCTTCCCCGAATGATATAGAATACTGATAAAAAACCAATAATTAACTCTAACCATCTCCGCTGCCGCAAGTTAAGATTCTTTTTTTTAAACAAATGCTCGAGACTCCAGTGGTCGGTATAGACCTCACAAGGAACACCGTACAAATAGTGCCGCAAAATCTTCAAGGCATGAACAATAGCTGCCAATTCCAAGTCGTGGACCAGATAATTCTTCTCATGGACCTTCAACTGCCGAGACGCATAAGCAATCACTTTACCGTCTTGCATCAATACCGCGCCAAGGCCAACACGGGACGCATCACAGTGCACAGTGTATGACCTCAAACCCATAGGCAATACTAACATTGGGTTGTAGTCAAAGAAGTCTTGAGATTTTGAAATATCTTCACTCACTCCTTGGACCATCTGGAAGGAGAACCCTTCTAGGTCAATCTTGTCATAGGTGCAACAATAAATGAGTAACCCTTTACGAAATGGCGATAATACCCGGTCAGACCAAGAAAGCTCTAGATCTCAGTAGCTGAAGATGGTCTTGGCCAACTCTGTGCTGCTTCAATCTTCTTCAGGTCTACTTTTATCCCCTCGCCTGACACCACATGACCAAAAAAAGCCACTGAATCAAGTAATAATTCAAACTTTGAAAATTTTGCGTACAATTTATTTTCTCTCAAGGTTTGGAGAAAAATCCTCAAATGTTTCTCATGATCCTCCCGGTTGTAGGAGTAGACCAAGATGTAGTAAATAAACAAATGATGAATGAATCGATATATGGCTGAAATACATTGTTCATTAGGTGTATGAATGTTGTTGGTGTGTTGGTTAGCCCGAATGACATCACAGGGAACTGTAGTGACCATATCGAGTCCTAAAAGTAGTCTTCAAAAAATTTATATCCCGAATCTTCAGTTGATGATACCCTAACCATAAATCAGTCTTTGAGAACACTCTGGAACCCTGTAGATGATCAAATAAGTCACCAATGCATGGAAATAGATACATGTTCTTTATTGTAACCTTGTTCAACTGCCAGTAATCAATACACATGCGCATAGAACCATCTTTCTTCTTCACAAACAGAACTAGAGCACCCCAAGATGACACACTAGGTCGGATGAAACCCTTATCAAGAAACTTTTGCAACTGCTCCTTTAACTCCGCTAGGACCATACAATATGGTTGAACAAAAATGGTCTGAGTGCCCGGCGATAAGTCAATACCAAAATCGATATCCCTATCGGGTGGAATGCCCAAAAGATTTGCCGAAATACATCTGGATAGTCTCTCACGACCGGAACTGACTTAACGATAAGAGTATCAACACTGACAACTCTCACAAAGGCTAGGTATGCATCACACCCCTTCTCAACCATCAGATGTTCCTTAAGGAAGGACACAACCCAGCTAGGAAAGTAATCCAAAGTACATCTCCACTCCAATCGCAGTAAACCTGGTATAGCCAATGTCACTATCTTGGCGTGACAATATGGAATAGCATGATAGGGCGAAAATCATTCCATGCGCAAGATAACATAAAAGTCTACCATACTAAGCAAATATAGATCAAGTCTTGTCTCAAAAACACCAATAACAATTAGACACGACTGATACACACAGTCAATAACAATAGAATATCCCACGGGCATGGACACATAAACAGGAGAACTCAAATAATAACGAGATACATCCAAATACGGAGCAAAGTAATATGACACATATGAGTAAATGGAGCCTGGATCCAACAAGACTAATGCATCTCTATGACAAACCGGAACAATACCTATGATGAATATGTCTGATACGACCACCTCCGTCCTACCCAAAAAAGCATAACATCTTGCCTGACCTCCCCCTATAGGGCGACCCCTACTCGCCTGACCTCCATCCCTAGCTGGTTGGGCAAGTTGAGCAGCAACTATAGTAGTAACCACGACCTGACAAGTGTGTGGACCTGGTGGGATATATGGAGTCTGATTAGTCACCCCTCCTGAGTCTAGGGCAGTCTCTCACTATATGAAGGGTATCATCACACTCAAAATAAGATTTCGGTGAGGGTGGTTGCTAAAACTGGCTCGGGCATGGCCGGATGGACTGACCGCTGAAAGCACCCCGTTCAAGAGGTGCATGAGAAAGTGGTGGTGCATAATGGGCAACCTGAGACCTAGAAGTAGCTGGAGTACCACTAGAAGCTAGAAATGCTAAATGAGCTAGACGACTTGCATAGCCTCTACCATGACAGGCAGAAACTAGGGCACGCGCACCACTATACCCGCCAAAATCTCGAGGCTTCTTGGCCTCCCTTTCCTCTCTATCTCATGGTCCTGCATACCCTCCAGTCTCCGTGCAATCTCTACCACCTGCTGATATGGGGTATTTGTCTCCAACTCTCGACCCATGCTAAATCTAATACCATATTTGAGACCCTCGATAAATCGACGAACCCGCTCTCTAAATATGGAAACCAAGGCAAGTGTATGTCTGGACAACTCACTGAATCTGATAGCATACTCTAACATTTTCATGGGACCCTGGTGCAGCTACTCAAACTCTGCGCGCCATGCATCTTGTCTGAGGAACAAACTATCTCAAGAACATCAGTGAAAATTGAGCCATGTGATTGAATATGCATCGCCTAGGCTACCCTCCTCGTAATCCCACCACCACTAATACGCTGGTCCAGATAGTTGGAATGTAGTAAAAGCAACCCCGCTCGTCTCCACAATACCCATGCTGCGGAGAATATGGTGGCATTTCTCTAGAAAACCATGTGCATCCTCTGTAGCTAGGCCACTGAAAGTAGGAGGATGGTACGTCTAGTACCTCTCAAGTCTAAGTTTCTCCTCCTTAGATGTTACTGCCCCAACCACAGGCTGAACTAGGACAAACGACTTCACTAGTATAACTTCGGAGACTTGATCAACATGGACCAGCTGCTCTAGGGTACGGGCCGTGGGAGTTTGACCTCCTCCCCCAACCTAAGATGTGACTAGTTTAAGTGTATTCCACCCCGTCTGAGTTAGAGTACCAAACATGCTCAAGAACTGTGCGAGGGTATTTTAAAGTGTAGGGGTGGCAACAGGCGCCGCAGGTTCTTTCCCCCCAACTGGAGCTACTAGTGGCTCCTTTGTTGTAGCTCAAATAGGTGCTCTGGCTGCACTACGTGCCCCTCCTCGGCCCTTACCTCGGCCCCAGCCTCTCGTGGATCTAGTTTGGGGTGTGAGTGTCTGATCATAGGATCCACGGTGCTTGTCCTCACTATCTATGAGAGAATAGAAAGACAAAGATTCAGAATTTCGAAGCCAACAAATTTGCAGGAGAAGGCATCAAAGAAGTGAGGTTTCATAATAGTTCCATAGCCTCTTAAAGATAACTACATCCGTCTCCGTACAGATCCGCAAGACTCTACTAAACCTTCTTATGACTTTTATAACCTATGAAGCTAAAGCTCTAAAATGAACTTATCACGACCCTAATCTCCCATCGGAGGATGTCGTGATGGAACCTAGTCCCTAAGACTAGGTAAGCCAAACATACATGAAGAAATAACAAAAATAATAATAGAACTTCAATTTAAACCAACCAGCTATCATAAAAGAACCCCACAATACAACTGACAATAGCATCCAAATTCTGGTGAGACTGAGTCATAAGCTCTACACTAGTTTACTAAAAATCCCTAATACATCACTATCTAAATAAATAGTAAGCAATAGAGAACAAGGATAGAAGGTGACTGATGCGAGGCTAGAATTCATGGTTTAACATGTTATATGCCCTACATTTTATGTGCGTTAATGATAAAAATACACTTTTTATGTGCATAATAGAGTCTATTTCATGTGTAGGTGAATTGGAGATGGAAGCCGAGCTAAAGGGATGCAAATACATCGAAAATACGCTGAAGAGGCGAGGAGGAGTGCACCGGGCTATAGCCGGGCGTTTGAGCCGAAACGCCTGACCGTGCCTGGCGTTAGCCAGGCGTTAGAGCCCAAACGCCTGCCTTAGCCTGGCGTTATCCAGGGCCCAAACGCCGAGCCCCTGTTCCGGCTAAATTCAAGTTTTTTAAGAGTTTAAGTGTCTCCCTGTTGGAATAGAAGTCTCCTACACGTTTAGGGTTTATCCCAAACATATAAATAGACCCCAAAAACACAATTTGAAGATAGGAAGTCATTAAAGTGAAGAAAAACCTGTGGATTACTACTCAGCAAAGCAAAAACACTGATTTTTATCTCCTTAGTTCATTACTTTGTAATTCAATTATGCACGTTATTTTAGATTTGATATTTATGAATATGAGTAGCTAATTTTCTTAATATAGGGTTTTGGTGNCTTAATCTAGGGTTTTGGTGGAACCCGTTGGGGGACAAACTTATGGTGATATTAATATAGTTTGGTTGATTGTTCATCTCTATTTGTTCAACTACGTTCTTGTTGTAGCTAATTGAATGGCCATCAATTAGCTGTGCCTATTTAGTGTGTATCTACTTGAGAGAGAGTGCATATTTAGGTAGTTTTTTGAACAACACCACTCCCAGAGTATAGATGAAAGTCATAACCGAGGGTTTAGAAGTTGGATTAGAAATAATGATACTTCGGATGCAGTCTAAAGCAATCTAGTAAATTATCGTAAGTACTTGAGAGACATTTATGGTAGATAGAGTGTTCATGATTGATATAGATAATTAATCAAGTTATATGAAATATTTGAGAAGTAAGTTCACCAACGAGGGAAACAAGAACCTTAGACCTTTATCGTAATTATTTACAACATATTGTTAGTAATTGTTAGTTATTATTATTGTTAGTAGAATTAGTAAAACAACACCAATTTATATTAAAAAATGTTGAGAGAATTGATTGAGTAAAAGTTGCGTATTCCAAAGACTTGATTGATACGTAAATTCCCAGTGGGATCGACTCTGGGCATAATACCCTGGATTATATTTGCAACGTCCGTTTAGTATTTTATTAGAGATAGTTGAGCGTGATCAAATTTTTGCGCCGTTGCCGGGGAATTAACGATATGATCAATTGAGTTAGAAGAAATACAAAAACTCTGAAATATAGTCAATTTTCTTTAAAATTCTCGTTTTTATATTGAAAGTTTAACGTTTACTAACGTGTTGCAGGTGAATTCCTAGAAACTCATCAAGGACTGGTAAAGTAGTTGAACCCTTATCAGACCCCGAGAAAGTTTTCAAGGCCATAAACCGGACCAACCGGAAAAGCAAACATCAACCANTAACGTGTTGCAGGTGCATGCCTAGAAACTCATCAAGGACTGGTGAAGTAGTTGAACCCTTATCAGACCCCGAGAAAGTTTTCAAGGCCATAAACCGGACCAACCGGAAAAGCAAACATCAACCACAAATTGAACAAATTGAAACAGACATGGAAGATGCACACAACCAAAACAATCATGGGGATGACGTGGTAGACCCAGTCGCTCATATAGGGGCAGAGGCTCCCCTATATCACTGGGCACAACCCACAACTGAAAATTTGGCCACATCGATACTGGTTCCTCAGATACAGGCCGAGTCCTTCCAGATAACAAATAATATGCTACACTTATTATAGAACAAAGGGCTATTCTCAGGTCATACATTGAACACCCCCAGNACGATTTAAGGGGATGCTGGTTATCTGTCCACATCATGGTATTCCAGAGCAGATGTTGGGGCAGCATTTTTATATGGGTTTGGCTGATACTGTTAAAGCAAATGTAGATGCTTCGGCTGGTGGAGCATTTCTGATCAAAACGTGGAGAGAGAGTCAAATCTTACTTGATAAAATGGCACAAAAATCAGGATGGACAACAAGGAATGCACCTATTACTCATGTAGTTCATTCAGTGCCATTTGATCCATCTAATACTATTGCAGAGAACGTGGCCACCTTGATAACACAAATGAGTATACTTACTAAGAAGGTGGAGGAATCAGGACAAAAACAGCAAGTACACATCGTAGACACAACCAATGGGGGCTTATGCACATCATGCATTAGTCAACCACTTGGTAACCACTGGAATGCAGAATGTGATAACCCTTCTTATCCAAAAAAATATGAATTATGTGACAAATTATGAACGTCAGAGACAAGGGGGGCAGAATTGGGGTCAAGAAGTTCAACCTTATAGGCCACCTCACCAATAGCAAAATAGTGGAAATATGGGCGCCATGAGACCACAAGGCAATGCAGCACCATATCAGAGACCGCACGGTTATAACCATCAGAATTAGCAACAATCATACTAACCTCCTCAGCATCAACAGAGGGGAAGGCAAGAAGATGGATTTTCGCGGTTGGAAGCTATGATGCAGCAGGTGATTGGGTCAAATACCAAAATCAGTGACAGAGTATATGCACATGATGCAGCTATTAAAAATATTGAAGTACAGTTGGGGCAGATTTCAAATGCAGTTAACAATCGTCCTTAGAGAACTTTACCTGCTGATACTCAGGTGAACCAAAGGGACCAGGGCCCAAAACAGTTAATGGCAGTGACCCTCCGCAATGGCACAGACCTAGACCTAGAACAAGAAAGGAGGTATGAAAATAGACAGACAAACATACTGGTACAGGTACCTAATGAAATTGATGGCTCTATGCCATTGAGTAAGGGCACAGTGCAACCAGCTGAAGGAGAAGTTAATAAGCAAGGCGAAGCTGAGAAAGAACTTGAGGAAATCCCAGAGCTAGCAGTTGAGGTGGTAGTGGAAAATGGAAAAGAACAGATAACAGAAAAGAAAAGAGGACCAGCTCCATTCCCTCAAAGGCTAGCAAAATATCAGAAGGATGAGCAGTATAAGACATTCTTGGACATGCTAAAACAGATACAGGTAAATATCCCATTGATTGATGCATTGAAGGAAATGCCTAACTATGCTAAACCGATGAAAGACTTAATGTCCAGAAAATTTGACTTCCAAGACCTGGCTACTGTCACTCTTACCCAGACTTGTAGTGCAGTGGTGACACGTCCTATCGCTGAAAAGTTGGCTGACCCGGGGAGTTTTACAATTCCTTGTACTATAGGCAACTTCTCTTTCGCCAAAGCCCTGTGTGACTTGGGAGCCAGCATTAATCAGATACCACTGGCTATATATAAAAGACTGGGATTGGTAGAGCCAGGCCTACTTCTATGCTGATGCAACTCACTGATAGGACGGTAAAGAGACCGTCAGGTATTCTAGACAATGTGTTAGTGCAAGTGGGGAAATTTGTATTCCCTGCTGACTTTGTGATCCTAGACTGCCGAGTAGATGAGGAAATTCCCATAAACTTGGGAAGGCCATTTTTGGCCACAGGCTGAGCACTCATCGATTGTGAGACTGGTGAGCTTAAGATGAGGCTCAATGATGAAGAAATCACATTCAACGTGCAGAAGTCTATGAGGCGACCAAGTGAGTTCGCTAACTGCTCTCTTATTGATGTCGTGAACGTGATACTGGAAGAAGATGATGCAGCCTTAACTGTTGGGGATCCTTTGGCTGCATGTTTGATGAACTTAGATGATATGAACGGTGAGGAACTAGCAGAATGGGTATTAGCATTGGAAGGAAAAGGGACATGGTCGAGGGTTCTTGAAATTGAACCATTACACTTGGAAAAGAGAGAGAGCCCACCAGCCAAGCCCTCAGTTGAAGTACCACCCAAGTTAGAGTTGAAGCCTTTACCAGCGCACCTCAGGTATGCATTTCTTGGATCTAACTCTACATTACTGGTTATTATATCTTCTGGGTTGTTAGATATGCAGGAACAACAACTATTACAGGTATTTTGTGAATGTAAGACTACCATTGGCTGGACGATGGCAGACATCAAAGGGATTAAGCCAGCTTATTGTNTTTCCCTATCTCCGACAGCAGCTGGGTTAGCCCAGTACAGTGTGTACCAAAAAAGAGGGGTATGACAGTCGTAAGAAATGATAAAAACGAGCTGATATCCACTAGAACTGTTACGGGTTGGAGAATATGCATGGATTATAGGAAGCTAAATCTTGCCACCCATAAAGACCATTTCCCCACTTCCCTTCATTGATCAAATGCTCGACCAGTTAGCATGGAAATCTCACTTCTGTTTCCTTGACGGGTATTCAGGGTACAACCAGATTTCTATTGCCCCAGAGGATAGAGAAAAGACCTCTTTCACATGCCCATACGGGATATTTCCCTTCAGAAGAATGCCATTTTGCCTCTGCAATGCACCTGCAAAATTTCAACGGTGCATGATGGCCATTTTCACAGACATGGTGGAGGATATTATGGAGGTCTTCATGGACGATTTCTCAGTGGCGGGAAATCCGTTTGATGAAGGCCTTAAGAATTTGAACCGTGTCCTAAAAAGGTGTATCGAAACGAACCTAGTGCTCAATTGGGAGAAGTGCCACTTCATGGTACAAGAGGGAATTGTCTTGGGACATTTGGTCTCAAGTAAAGGTATTCAAGTGGATAAAGCTAAGGTAGAAGTGATTGAAAAACTCCCTCCACCCACGTTAGTCAAAGCTATTCGTAGCTTCCTGGGACATGTCGGATTCTACCGCCAATTCATCAAATATTTCTCTGAAATTGCCAACCCTCCCTGCCTCGCCTTAGCTAGGTGCTAGAGTCCAAACGCCTGACCTTGCCTCACGTTAGCCAGACGTTAGAACCCAAACTCCTGCCTTAGCATGGCACTATCCACGCGCCAGGGCCCAAACGCCAGGCCCCTGTTCCGGCTAAATTCGAGTTTTTGAAGAGTTTAAGTGTCTCCCAGTTGGAATAAAAGTCTCCTACGCATTTAGGGTTTATCCCAAACATATAAATAGACCCCAAAAACACAACTTGAAGAGTCATTTGAAGAGAGGAAGTCATTAAAGTGAAGAAAAACCTGTGGATTACTACTAATCAAAGCAAAAACACTGATTTTTATCTCCTTAGTTCATTACTCTGTAATTCAATTATGCATGTTATTGTAGATTTGATATTTATGAATATGATTAGCTAATTTTCTTAATCTAGGGTTTTGGTGGAACCCGTTGGGGGACAAACTTATGGTGATATTACTATAGTTTGGTTGATTTTTCGTCTCTATTTGTTCAACTACGTTTTTGTTGTAGCTAATTGAATGGCCATCAATTAGCTGTGCCTATTTAGTGTGTATCTACTTGAGAGAGAGTGCATATTTAGGTAATTGTTTGAACAACAACACTCCCAGAGTATAGATGAAAGTCATAACCGAGGGTTTAGAAGTTGGATTAGAAATAACGATACTTCGGATGCAATCTAAAGTGAACTATCAAGCAATCCAGCTAGCGTAACTTGAGAGAGTGCGTCTAGTAAATTATCGTAAGTACTTGAGAGAGATTTATGGTAGATAGAGTGTTCATGATTGATAGAGATAATTAATCAAGTTATAGAAAATATTTGAGAAGTAAGTTCACCAACGGGGGAACCCATAACCTTAGACCTTTATCATAATTGTTTACAACACATTGTTAGTAATTGTTAGTTATTATTATTGTTACTAGAATTAGTAAAACATCACCAATTTATATTAAAAAATCTTGAGAGAATTGATTGAGTAAAAGTTGCATATTCTAAAGACTTGATTGATACGTAAATTCTCTGTGGGATCGACTCTAGGAATAATACCCCGAATTATATTTGCAACGCCCGTTTAGTCTTTTATTAGACATAGTTGAGCGTGATCAGTGACTCCCAGGCCTACGACTTCCGGCACGTGTGCCTTGAAGTCTCCAATTTGGAAGCTCTACTCACTGGTGCCTAGCCCGGTATGAGGTACATGGATCTGAAAAAAGATGTGCAAAAGCCTTGTATGAGTAAACCACAACAGTACCTAGTAAGTATCAAGTCTAACCTCGGTAGAGTAGTGATGAGGTTAGCTCTGGCACCTACTAGGATTCAAATATGAAATTGCACAACTATAATACAGTCTAAGAATATAAACGAGGAAAAAAGGAAATAAAGAAATACTACAAGATACACTTCAACGGAAATTAAAGCAATAAATACAACAGGGAAGGAACCACATAATAATAACATCAAGGAAACAATGCAAACAAATACAGGTGAGGTAACTGAGAGATAATAACAACAATGACAACCGAGGTACCCCTCGTGGTTTATTTCATAATCACAATCACAATCTTTCATTATATCACTGTGGGAGCCTTACATTTAGTTTTCGAAAATAATTATTTTTGAAATAGCTACCAGCGTTTTAGCCCACCTTATCACACCGCGTAGCTTCAAGTAGTTCCCCTACTAGCAACACGCATATCAAGACCACCTTATCTCACCACATACGTATCAACCTCTATCCTTATACCAACACATGCATATCAATATCACAACTCACACCTCAAGTTCCCAAATGCAAAAACTTTCCAAGAGAATCAACAATAACAATATTTCCACAACAAATAGCCCATGACTCAACCACAATGTGTACAAGAGTCTCGAAAATAGCAACTGAAAGTGAATAGCTCAACATGAACGGTATTTCAACAATTTAAAACTTTTCCTCAATATGATCACGACTTTTACAACTTGAACACTAAAACTCAACAATAAGTTATTCCCAAAAATAACAACTTTAAGTAAGTTAACTCAACAATCAAATAATTAACAAGGCAATAACAAACCATAACTTCAACTAAGCATGTAAGGGAAAATAACAAGTAAGATATGTGACAAGTATTAACAATGTCAAATAAAGCGTGTAAAGATAGATTAAAGATGATAGATATGGCATGTTATGAAAATTCCATTAAAGGCATAAAAAGAATCCACATAGCTTAAACCGATCAATTACAACATATAGCCCATGTATCCACTCATCACCTTGCATACAGGGATTTCACATACCGCAAATGACACAAAACAACGCCAATCCTAAAGGGAAATTCCCCCACATAAAGATAGGCAAGGTACTTGCCTCAAACAAGCTAACTCAATCCACCAGTAACCCTTTTCCGCGGATATCCAACTCTGAACGGCTCGAATCTAACAAAAATAACTTTATACCATAAATAAAAATCATAGGAAACTATTCCCGATAATAAAATTGCAATCTTTGAAGAAAATCAAAAAGTCAACTCAAAAGATCAACCCCATGCTCGCGTATGGGAACCCAACCAAACTTACAAAATCCGAACACTCATGCAATTACGAGTCCAACCATACTAAAATTATTCACCCATCACACCTCATATCGACCTTCAAATCCTCAAAATATAGCTTATGAAGTTTTCACAAATTTCCCCACTTTTAAAAAACCCAAAACACTAAATAAATAGTAAAAACAATGATGAATTTCATGTATTATAATCAAATATGAGTCAAGATAACTTACCTTGATCAAATCCATGCAAATCTCTTAAAAACTCGCCCAAAACCGAGGTCTCTATCTCAAAAGATGATAATTGGAATGAAACCCTCGATTTGGAAATTAAATATTTGTTGCCAAGTTATTACCCTACACGATCGCGAAAAAGCACTCGCGATCGCGGAGAACAAATTCTCCCTGCTTACAAGATCTCTTACGCGATCACGTGATCTCCATCACGAGTGCGGTGACCAGTCCTCCTCAGCTTATGCGATTGCAATCCGAGTCATGCCAATGCAAAGAACCACACGACTCCCCACTGCCTCTCCTTCCCTATACGCAAGCGCAGTCCCATCCACACGTTTATGATGCATAAGCTCCTCAACAATCACGATCGTATTCCTAATTTCGCGAACGCGAAGAGTAAAACTCCATCAGTCGCTAAGGACTATATACAATCGTGACATAATCATCGAGAACACAATGAAGGAAACTAGAAACTCAGAAAACCAGCAATCCCAATTCAAGAACAAATGTTCCGAACTCAATCTCAAACACATGCGGGGTCCTCGGGACCCCATTCGAGTATACAAAGAAGTCCAAAACATGATACGAACTCACTCGAAGCCTTACATCGCAAAAAACAACACTAAAACCAGGAATCACACGTCGATTCAACCCTAATGAACGTATGAACTTCTAACTTCTAAAAATAACGCCAAAACATACCAAACCGAATCTGATTGACCTCAAATGTTTCATACAAGTCGTAATTGACACAACAGACCTATTCAAACTTTCAAAACCGATATCCGGGCCCAATAACAATAAAGTCAACACTTGATCAAACTTCTCAATTTTCCAAACCTTCAACTTTCCAACTTTTGCCAATTCAAACCAAAACAACTACGGACCTACAAATCAATATCCGAACATACGCATGTCGTGCCCCTTTTTCTCGCATAATCGGGTTTCAACATTGACAACTCTTTTAAAAGGGATATTAAAAGAGATTCGCTACCAAACGAATTAAGGGGCGTTAGGGCACCTATTTGCAAATGACTCGGGTTTACTAGTTGCATCACCAAAAATTGGGTAAGGGATCAAATTACCTCGAGGAGAAAGTGTTAGGCACTCCTCGAGGTCCACAACGGTGGGTCCCGGCCGAACTCAAATCATGTGAATTAGTGTAACAAATAAAAGAGGGAATTATTTTAATAGGAATGGGGGGTCCTAAGTTTTTTAGCCTAAATGATCACCCCGTACAACATAAATAATACTTCGTAACTCCCCCAAAAAAGGGGGTCTTACTCATATTATTCAGCGGGCACAGACTATCATCTCATGCTACCTGATTACTATCTTTGAATTGTTTACCTAAAGCGCTCTCATCAAACCCTATGTGTGGACTACCCGCCCCTTACCTATGGCCTAGGAAGCATTTGGACCTCTATTTGGGATGGTTCTAGAGTCAACTTAGGTTGCTCAAATTGGTAAAACTAGGCGACATACAAAAAAAAAGTTGGACTCTCATTTAAAATCAAGTAGGGGGCTCAGATTAGCATCCACACATTAGGCAACAATTGTATGCAAATAGATTAGGCGTATTGACAGTTTCAATAGTTAAGGTTATTAGGTCCTATAGACAAGCTCTCTATGTGATTCTGGATTCTAATCATATTAGCAGTTGTGTAAAGAAATTCCTAAGTGGTTGCGTAGTTGCCTACTGATTATAAGTAGAAGCGGTTAAACCTATAGGCATGTCATCTAGGCGATTTATTTAGCAGTTGACAGTGATAACAACGAAGGATATTCAAAATTACTCAGTTGTTCCTAGGCATGCTTTCTAGTGACATTTAGTAATACACTATATGAAGTTCCAATTTTAGTATTCAGCACAGATGGTGATTACCCTATAGACATGAGTTCTATCTTTGTTGATTGAAACTGCTATCAGTTCTTACAGACACGCATACTAACTGAGCAAGTGTGACAATCGATTAAACCTACAGACATGATTTCAAAAGAGGCAGATTTGAATATGCTGCAATGTAAGTTAAATTTTTGTTATTTTATTTCCTATAGGCATAGTGTCTAATCATGTAAAGCAAAGTAGGCGGGATATTCACAGAACTTATTTGAGCCAAAGCAAATTCCTATAGGCAGGTTGTTTGTAGAGCATATTTGAGCTAAAGTAAACCCCTATAGGCAAGTTATCTAGCACGCAATAGCAAACATAGTAAACATCTAAGTAATTTTTCTAACATACAATAATAGAATGTTTTTTGAATAAAGTAAAGCCTATAGGAAGTTTATATGACATACAATAGCATAAAGTAAACACCTATAGGCATGTTATTTATCCCCACTTGTTATCCCCTTTGTCTACTCCCATATCCCCCTACGTATCTGTTTATCTCTTGCTTTGTTTTCCATAATACATGTTGTAGAATAGGACAGTTAACGTTTGTTGTCAAGTCTAGCCTAGTCACTACTTCGGCCGAGGTTAGGCTAGGCACTTACTTAGTACATGGGGTCGGTTGTACTGATGTTACACTGCACATCTTATTGTTGTGCATATCCCGCACTCGGACCCAGTGGACAGCGTTGAGGGAGTCACCTTCACTCCACGCCTGAGGATGCAAGATATACTACTGACGTTCGTGGGCCTTGGCGTCTCTCCTATACCTAGTTCATGTATTTCTGTCTTGTCTTTCCTCTAGTTCTCAGAGACAGTCATGTATTTCCTTTCAGACTTTATATTTAGCACTCCTATAGATAGTTTGTGAGTTTGTGAATCCAGGTTTTGGGAAATTATTGCGACGTTGTATTATGTTATCTTTACATAGCTTTGAAACTTTATCTATTTTCGCTGTTAAGAATTGTGAACTGTTTTTAGCTTATTCTGTTAATTCGGTGTTATCATGTTAGTTCAACTGCACACGTTGGCTTGTCTAACGGGTTCAACGTTAGATGCCATCACGGCCGGCGGTGGGATTTCGGGCCGTGACAAGTTGAAATCAGAGCTCTAGTTTCTTAGATCTCACAACTCATGGACAACGTGGTAGAGTCTGAGGGGTCGGTATGGAGACGTCTGTATTTATCCCCCAGAGGCTGCAAAGTTTGAAATAACTTCACTTTTCTTCTTTTTGTCACGGATTTGAATTCTGAGTACTGATTGATTTTCTATTGTATTCTCTCATAGATGGCGAGGACGCGTGCTTCCCTTGGTTCCGCTCAACAGCCCGACACCTGCTACAACTCCTACGAGTGGCCGAGGTCGAGGACGAGGTTGTGCTAGAGGCCGAGGTCGGATCTGAGCTCGGCCTAGAGTAGCAGCCCCAGTGGAGGACCCTCAGGTCAAGTCTGACGAGGAGGTCTCAGTTCCAGCAGTCCCAGTTCGACCAGCTCAGGTCCCAGAGGGGTTCATAGCTACCCCAGTGCTTCAGGACGCTCTTGTCCGTCTAGTCGGACTCATGGAGAGTGTAGCACAGGCGGGTCTTCTTCTTACTACACTAGCCGTCTTTCAGGCTGGGGGAGGGACCCAACTCCTGCCACCTGCATGCCAGAGTAGCTAGCTCCACAGTTTCAGACTCCAGCACCTCAGCCAGCCGGAGTAGCCCAGCCGGGTATTGCAACACCGGTAGCAGAGGGAGCAGCTATGTCAGCGGATGCTTTGTGGAGACTGGACATGTTCACTAAGTTATTCACTGCTACTTTTACTGGTTCACCATCAGAGGATCCCCGGGATTATTTGGACAGCTGTCATGAGGTTCTTCGGAACATGGGTATAGTAGAGTCCAATGGAGTTGATTTTTCTACCTTTCGTCTATCGGGTTCCGCCAAGACTTGGTGGAGAGACTATTGCTTGACCAGGACAGCTGGGTCTACATCTTTGACTTGGACTCAGTTCTCAGAGGTATTTTTGCGGAAGTTCCTTCCCATTACTCAGATAGAGGACCTTCAGAGGCAGTTTGAGCGTCTCCAGCAGGGATCTATGACAGTCACTCAGTACGAGACTAGGTTCATCACTCTAGCTCGACATGTTATTATGATACTCCCCACTGATCGGGAGAGGATTCAGAGATTTATTAAGGGATTGATCCAGCTTATCATACTTCAGATGGCTAGAGAGTCAGGTATTGATATTTCAGTCCAGGATGCGGCCAATGTGGTCAGGAGGATTGAGATGATTATGTCACAGTGTGGTGGTCAGGGGGCTGACAAGAGGCCCTGTCACTTCGGTCATTTCAGTGGAGCCCCATCTGGGGGCAGAGATTCTTCAAGCAGAGGTCATCCTCCCAGACCCTATCAGTCGGCACTTCAGGTAGCTCACAGTGCACCGCCAGCTCCTATTGGTGCACCACCAGCACCTATCAGTGCACCGCCGCTTCAGAGTTATCAGGGTGGTTACCAGGGTCGTCAGGGACAGTTCCAGAGTCCCCAGCCATATTAGCAGAGGCCGTGTTATTCTTGTGGTGTTCCGGGGTACATTTCCAGGTATTGTCCCCGAGCTTCTAGTGGTCCTCAGTATCAGGGCTCCCGTGCCATGGTTCCCGTGTCAGGTGCACCCCCACCCCTTCAGCCAAATAGGGGTGACGGTCGGGGTGCCAGAGGTAGAGGTCAGACTCATAGAGGTGGAGGACATGCCACGAGAGGTAGAGGTCAGGCCACAGTAGGCCGACCCATAGATGATCAGATTGGAGAGGCTCAGCCTCGATGCTATGCTTTTCCTGCCAGGCCTGATGCCGAGGCTTCTGATGCAGTTATTACAGGTACGATTTCAGTTTGTAGCCGAGAGGCTTCGGTGTTATTTGATCCGGGTTCTACATTCTCCTATGTGTCTTCATATTTTTCCCCTTATTTAAGTATGCCTCGTGATTCCTTCAGTACTGTTGTGCATGTGTCTACACCGGTGGGTGATTCTGTAGTGGTAGATAGAGTTTACCGTGCTTGCTTAGTAGTCATGGGTGGCTTGGAGACCCAGGTTTATCTTTTGCTTCTGGATATGGTTGACTTCGATGTTATATTGGGGATGGATTGGTTATCCCCCTATTATGCTATTCTGTACTGTCATGCCAAGACAGTGACCTTGGCTTTGCCAGGGGCGCCTCGTTTGGAGTGGAAGGGAACTCTTAGTCATTCTTCGGGTAGAGTTATTTCTTATATGAAGGCTCGGCGCATGGTTATGAAGGTGTTTTTGGCCTATTTGTCCTATGTTCGTGATTCTAACACCGAGGTTCCTTCCCTGGACTCTGTGCCCGTGGCCGTGGTTCGTGGGTTTCCAGAGGTTTTCCCTGCTGACTTGCCGGGTATGCCACCCGACAAGGATATTGATTTTTGTATTGAGTTAGCTCAGGGCACCCAGCCTATTTCTACTCCGTCGTATCGTGTGGCCCCGCCAGAGTTGAAGGAGTTGAAAGATCAGTTGCAGGATTTGTTGGATAAAGGCTTCATTAGGCCTAGTGTCTCTCCTTAGGGTGCTCCAGTATTGTTTGTCAAGAAGAAAGATGGCTCGATGAGGATGTGTATTGACTACCTGCAGTTGAATAAGGTTACTATTAAGAACAAGTATCCTTTGCCGAGGATTGATGATTTATTCGACCAGCTTCAGGGTACTTTAGTGTTTTCCAAGATTGACTTGAGATATGGTTACCATCAACTAAGGATTAGGGCGTCTGATGTCCCTAAGATAGCTTTTCGCACTATTTATGGGCATTATGAGTTCTTGGTGATGTTATTTGGGCTGACAAATGCCCCTGCTGCTTTCATGGATTTGATGCACCGAGTGTTCAGGCATTATTTGGACTCATTTGTGATTGTTTTCATTGATGATATATTGATATACTCTCGCAGCCGAGAGAAGCATGAGCATCACCTTAGAGTCATCTTCCAGACTCTGAGGGATAGTTAGTTGTATTCCAAATTCTCCAAGTGTGAGTTTTGGTTGAGTTCATTTGCATTTCTAGGCCACGTGGTATCGTCAGAGGGTGTTCAGGCGGATCCCGAGAAGATTTCAGCAGTTAGAGATTGGCCTAGACCCACCTCTGCTACAGAGATCCGGAGTTTCTTGGGCTTAGCAGGTTATTATCGCCGGTTTGTGGAGGGCTTTTCATCCATTACAGCCCCGATGACCAGGTTGACTCAGAAGAGTGCCCATTTCAGGTGGTCTGATGAGTGCGAGGCGAGCTTTCAGAAGCTCAAGACAGCCTTGACCACGGCACCAGTGTTGGTTTTGCCCACAGGTTCAGGATCGTATACCGTGTATTGTGATGCTTCACGGGTTGGGCTTGGTGTAGTGTTGATACAGGATGGCAAGGTTATAGCCTATGCTTCTAGTCAATTGAAGGTCCATGAGAAGATCTATCCAGTTCATGACTTGGAGTTAGCAGCTATTGCGCATGCATTGAAGATTTGGAGGCATTTATTTGTATGGTGTGCCATGTGAGGTGTTCAAAGATCATAAGAGCTTACAGTATTTCTTCAAACAGAAGGAGTTGAACATGAGGCAGAGGAGATGGTTAGAGTTGCTGAAGGATTATGATATTACCATTATTTATCATCCGGGGAAGGCTAATGTGGTGGCTGATGCTTTGAGCCGAAAGTCAGCGCACTTCATTCCAGTATCAGTTTCGTATTTAGCAGAGAAATTGGCAAAGATCTATATGACAGAGATTGTTAGACTGCGTGGTGTGCCCATATCTATTATATCAGACCGGGGTACTCAGTTTACCTTTCATTTCTGGAGAGTATTTCAGCGAGAGTTGGGCAAACAGATCGATTTGAGCACAGCATTTCATCCTCAGATAGACGGGTAATCCGAGCGTACTATTCAGATTTTGGAGGATATTTTGCGAGCTTGTGTTACTGACTTTGGAGATTCATGGGACCAGATCCTTTAGCTGAGTTTGCCTACAACAACAGCTATCAGTCGAGCATTCAGATGGCTACGTATGAGGCGTTGTATGGTAGACGGTGTCGGTCTCCAGTCGGATGTTTTGAGCCAGGAGAGGCTAGATTGTTGGGTTTTGAGTTAGTCCAGGATGCCTTGGACAAGGTGAAGATCATCCAGGATAGACTTCGTACAGCTCGGTCCAGGCAGAAGAGTTATGCGGATTCCAGAGTTCGAGATTTGGCATTTATGATAGGCGACCGGGTACTTCTTCGAGTGTCGCCCATGAAGGGCGTGATGAGATTCGAAAAGAAGGGAAAGTTGAGCCCTAGGTACATTGGTCCATTTGAGATTTTGGACAAGGTAGGAGAGGTGGCCTACAGACTTGTCTATGCTCCGGAGGTACATTGCGGACCCATCTCATGTACTTGACTTCAGTGGTGTCCAATTGGACAGGGATTTATCTTATGAGGAGGAGCTAGTAGCCATATTAGATCGGCAGGTGCGGCAGTTGAGATTGAAGAGTTATCCTTCGGTTCATGTAGAGGAGAGGTCAGCCTGTTAAGGCAGCTACTTGGGAGTCCGAGCCCGATATTCGGAGCCATTATCCCCACCTTTTCCCCGTTTCAGGTACTTTTCTAGGTCCATTCAAGGACGAACGGTTGTTTTAGAGGTGGAGATTGTGATGACCCAAAAGGTCATCTTTTATAATTTAGCAAAAAATATGTTTCGAGGCCCCGAAAACCTCTGTTAATCTAACCTCGATATGCACGCATAACCTGAGCGCGTAGCCGGGAAGTTATTTTATGTGGAAATGTGTTGAACTATTGAATTTATGATAATTAATGGAATAAAGTTGACTTTGGTCAACATTTTTTTGTAAACGAACCCGGACCCATGATTTGATGGTCCCGTAGGGTCCGTGGGAAAATATGGGACTCGGGCGTATACCCGGAATCGAATTTGGAGGTCCCAAGCCCGAGAAACGAATTTTTAAAGAAAATTGTTTTCTGAAAATAAGAAAGACTTTTGAAAATGAACTTTGATGTGAAATCTGTGTTACCGGGCGCGTATTATGGTTCTGATGCCTGGAAGAGGTTCAATATGTGTTATGTGAGTTATCTGTAAAATTTGGAAAGAAATGGACTTGGTTTGACGTATTTCGGATCAAAATTGGAGAATTTAGAAGTTTATGAAGTTTGAGAAAGTTCTATAGATTTTTGAGTTTAGTTCATTGGTTTTGATGTTATATTAGTGGTTTAAAACTCGAATAAGTTCGTAGGATGATTTTGAAGTCGTGCGTATATTTGGATTTGGGCCCCGAGGGCTCGGGTGACTTCCGGGTAGGTGTCGGGGTGCAAAAGAGTTGGAAAAAACTGGTTTTCGATCTGTTTCTGGTGTTCTGTCTTTATCTCTCCGTGATCGCGGCGTGACTCACGCGATTGCGATGTGTCTATGGTTGGGGGTGGGAAATTACTCTACGCGAACGCAGGGCCTTGGATGCGATCGCAGCGGTCAGTGTCCAGTACCCCCGCGATCGCAGTCCCTTGTTCACGATCGCGTAAGTCTAAAACCCAGTACTCTCTGCGATCGCAACTCCCTTTCCGCGATCACGTAGAGTAAATTCGCCCAGTCATTTTAATGCCTTAAAAATAGAAACATTACGGGATTCTTACCACTTTTCTCAACCCGCCTTCTTCCTTACTCTCCTTAGGCGAAATTTGAAGACCTCCATCACCATAGCTCCATAGGTAAGTGTATCATTTTGTATCATTCCATAAAATACGATTTATCCTTTTGTATCATTCCATGTTTAGTTCCTTTCTCGCTAGTTTTAGTGATATGACATGCATGCGGAAATTTTGGCCAGATCTTAAAAAAATGATTTAGTCTTGAGTGAGATAAGTGAGAAAGAGACACTTTTGAGGATGAATATATTTGAGATGCTTTGGAACTAAGGTCGAGTAAATTCACCTTCAAATCATTGTGAAGATCGGGTTTGAGGATGTTCAATCAATTAAGGCTTGGTTGAAAGTTTGACATTAAAGGATAGAAATTTTCTTTCGACCGCAACACACCAAGAAAATAGACATGTTCATCAATGCTATGATCGCAAAAAGATAATATGTTTTGGCATTTCTCAAGGCCGGGAGGCCCTTTTTCTGCTAACCAAACACTTTATACCCTTTATTACCCCTTTCGAACCTGTGTTATTTTATTTGACCACCCTCTCTTGGAATCAAGTTTAGAGTCAAAAGTCCAAAAAAAAAGGAGATAAAATTAAAGAAAAAGTGAAAAAGAAAAAAATAAAATGAAAAGAAAGGTCCATGTCCCAAGATTACAAACTGGGGCAACTCTTAGAAAGTTCAAATGAGAAAAAAAAGAGAAGAAAAGAACAGTCTGAGATCTATGCCCTAAAAATGGGCTTTCTAGTTTTGTAAGTTTTGTCGGATTTTGAGACGTGGGCCCCGGGGGGCCGGGTTTGAGCCGAATTCGGGATCTTTTTCAAATTTGATAATTTTTAATGTGGAATTCATTCTGTTAGCGTATATTGATGGTAATATACTGATTTTTAATAGATTCAGAGCATTTGGAGGCCGAGTTGATGGGCAAGAGCATCGCGGGTTAGAGTTTTGATTAGTTTGAGGTATGTAACGATTGTAAATCTAGTCCTGAGAGTATGAAACTCTGGATTTCGTATCATACTACTATTTTGAGGTGATGCACATGCTAGGTAACGGGTGTGTGGGCGTGCACCGTTGGGGGTTGTGACTTGGTCCGTCCCGTAGCAACTATAGAGTTGTATATTTTGTTGAAATTATGTAATACCTATGTGTTTTAGAAAGAGTTTCTGTAAATTGGGTTGAATGCCATGTTTGGGCCTTGTGCCAATGCTGTTTGGACCCTTAGGGGCCTTTTCTTACTATCCTCTCACTATATTCGATTGAAAATCTATTCCTAGTCATGGTAATACCTGTTTACTGCATAACTCAGTTTTATTGCTCTGTTTTGATGCATATAAATGTTGTTTTGGGCTGAGTTCCCTGCTTTTACTGAAATGCCCGAGTGACTTGTGAGGTTTATGACTGAGTGAGGCCGAGGGCCTGATTTTATGAGGATATTTATGGGATTGGGCTGCACACAACAGCATGTTTGATATAGGCCGAGGGTTTGAGTGATTTATGCCATGATTTGGCTTGATATAGCGCTTGGGCTGAAGGAGCCCCTCCAGAGTCTGTACACACCCCCAGTGAGCGCATGTACCTTCTGAGTGAGAGTGCCGAGTATCGAGTGCCAAGTTCTGAGTGACTAGGAGGCATGAGTGATGGTGAGGTATTCTCAGGGGCTGTTACGAGTGATTGTGAGGTATGCCCGAGGGGCTGTTTACGAGTGACTGTGAGGCTTGCCCGAGGGGCTGTATATGAGTGATGTTTTTCCCAAGGAGTTGTTTATGTTTTCATCATTTTCACTCTATTTTGCATTGAGCCTCTATTGAAACTGTTGAAAAATATCTTTAAATGAATTTTCATCGGAACTGGTTTTTAAACGAGATGATTTGACTCAAATACTGATTTGAAAGCATGTTGTATTTTACTGAGATTTCATGATGTGGACTTTATGTGTTTTACTGCTCGTCACTAATGCTCAGCATGTATTTATGGTTGTTACTTACTGAGTTGGTGTACTCACGTTACTCCCTGCACATTGTGTGCAGATCTAGGTGTTACTGGACGTGCTAGCGAGTGTTGATTTCATCCATCGCGGATCTTTTGGAGTTAGCAAGGTAGCTGCATGGCGATTGCAGCCCTGCTCTTCTCCCCCTATCTTCCTATAGCTATTTTTAGTATATTTCTGGACTGCATTAGTCTTAGTATCGTTAGACAGATATTGTAGACGCTCATGACTAGTCACACCCGATGTCGGGCTTTTATTTTTGCACTTTTCATTTGTTTTGAATTTCTTTATGAAGTTTTACTATGAAATAGTTTGAAATTAGCTTTGAAATGAAATATCACGTTGTTTTGAGTAATGAGTCGGCTAGCCTAGTACCACGATAGGATCCATCACGACATGGTAGTTTTGGTCGTGACATGTGTATATTGGAATGCTCTTTAATGCTACCCTAAAATCTGTTCTAAACTTGTTTCATACTATCCTGGTTTTCCAAAAGACAAACACTCTATTTTCTATTGACTAGGACTTTACTCATATGCTAACATGTTTTCCAGTATGCCTTGGTTCATTTGCTATTCTCTCTTTTCTATGATTATCAATATGTGTGTCCCTCTATTATGTCCAAGTATTGATTAATATGGCATTAGGTTAGGCTTAACTTAATTTATACCTTTAGATGTCAACTAGTGCAACTTATGTATGTTTGCAAACCTGTTTCTTCTCCTAATTTCTATGATGGTTGTTTATGTGGTACTTTGGCTATGTGAACCTGGATGAATTTACTAATCCACTTGACCAGTGTGTCGTATGCTCATTCTGGGAAATTCTATCCATTCTCTTTACTTATAATTCTGAATATTCTGAATTCCTATTCTTAGCCGGCTGAAAGACAAGGGTATTTAGGTTCTATCGTTGGCCTCCCTAGTGTGAGCACTGATCGGGGTCCAATTAAGGCCCCTGTGAACTATGACACACTAGGGCTTGGTCCTAGTCATTCCTTTAACCTCCAAATTTTCCCTAATGCTCTACTTCCCTACCATGTATTGTGATCTATACTGGTTGTTTCAAGTGGTGCAACACTTGGTGCTATGGCTCATTGAAAGTGGTATGGACTTCCATGTGGACTTGTGATCGTGTGGTTCTTTATTGAAGGCCTAAGAAGTAATGAAGGCCCAATGAGGCTAGGTATCTATTTATTTTATTGGGGCCTGCTATAGGCCGGTTTACTGTCATGCAATGTTACTACTTTACTTATTAATTTGGGTCTATAATAATATCTTTGTATAAACGATTGGGGTGTTATTAAAAGGGATGGGTAGATTTTAATATTAATATGAGATGTAGACAACATGCCTATAGGATGGAATGATGCACTTGCTTTATGTTGTTCATTCTCTATGCACACTGTAGAAAGCATGCCATTAGGAAAATCCCACACTTGCACTATACTTGATTATTAGCAAGCATGCCTCAATATCTTTGTTGTTATATGAGAGAACCTGCCCGTAGGAAATAAATATAATGGAACTCCCCTCTGATTTGAATTACTGCAGCATATCCACTAGACATCATGCCTATAGGAATTTAATCATTTCATTTGTTATTACATCGCATTGTTCACCTAGAAAACCTGCCTATAAGGCTTAACAAGAAAATTAGTTTCCCAAATGTTAATCGTTAGAAATCATGCCTATAGGATGCCACTATTGCTTTACTAACTGGTAATGATGCCCTTTTTACATTGTTCATCACTCACTTAGGTCATTATCAAGCGTCTGAGTAATTCTGAGTTTCTACTACCTCTATTACATAAATCACCTAGGCACAACATCTATAGGACTAATAACTGAGGAATTTTCCTCCTCAATAATCAGCGTGTAAGGACATATGAAACCCTGTCTATAAATCTCACTGGTTCCTGAAACTGCTTGCATGCCTTGATTCCTATCACCTAGAAATCATGCCTATAGGGATTTAAGTTCCTTAATCTCGAACTGCCTAACATGAAATCTGTTTCGTGTGCATTTGTTGTTTAATTGTGGAGGCTAACTTGAGCCTTTAAGTTCCCGTATGTGTAGTCCAATCTGTTTTGTATGTCGCTTAGTTTTGACATTTTTTTAGCAACCTAAGTAAAGTCTAGAACCACCCATAATAGAGGTCCAACGCCTCCTGGACCATAGGTATGGGATGGGTAGTGCACGCATAAGGTATAACTTATAATTGAACTAGTGCGCTTTAGGTAATAACTTAACAATAGTAATGGGGTAGCAGGAGATGGTATTCTGTGCCCATTGAATAACATGAGTAACACCTTCTCTTCGAGATAATTTCGAGTCCTTACCTGATCTTTGGTGATGCAAACTAGTCAAACTTGAGTCATTTGCAAATAGGTGCCCTAACGGACCTTAAACTGTTAGATGGCGACTCTCCTCTTTTAATACCTTCTTAAAAGAGTTTTCACATGTTGAAACCCGATTTCGCGAGAAAAAGGAGCGCGACACTTCCCATCTTTCTTTCCTTATTTTGCGGTGTTGATTCAGCTTGAAGCGTAACTCTTTGAATTCCTTCCACGCATTCGTATGTGCATTAAGCGCTCGGTATTGGCTGAGTATCGATGGCTTGTGATTCCATGGATGAGGTGCGAGATGTGATTTCTATATGATGATGATGGGTCAGCCTGGAGGACTTGAGGCCAGGTTTTTTCTACAGCTTGATCGCGGGAATTTCGATTGTGTGTGCATGTATTTTTGACTTATACGTTCGGTAGTGTCCCTATAAGTGGAATTTATGGTCGACGAGTGGTTGGATGACTAAATGATGAGTAGGATGTGACTGCGGGCTGTGTTCAGATTACTTGAATGTGAATAGAAGAGTTTGCTTGAGGTGTAAAAAGGATTCATGGGTGCTTGATTTCTGTCTCGATGTGACTTGTAGTCTGGAGTTATGAGTGTGTTGGAAGGTTTTCCATGTTGTTTAATTGTGGAACGAATTTGATTCTCATGCCTTATTGATGAGTTCATACTCAAGAAATTAAGTGGTTGCATAGTAGTTGTGGCTAGAATATATTACATTGGATGGTGTTGATACCCAATTTTTCCTTATAATATTTCCAAAATGCATATATACTTTCAAAATAACACATGAGTATCAATTAGTATTTTTCTATAATTTTCTGTAATTTTAAAGGATTTTAAATTAATTTATTCCATCATTTTATTATCTATATAATTATTAATTGCATCACAAATAATTTTATAATAATTTTATTGCTTAATTTTTATCATTTATATATATATATATATATAAATGATAAAAATTAAGCAATAAAATTATTATAAAATTATTTGTGATGCAATTAATAATTATATAGATAATAAAATGATGGAATAAATTAATTTAAAATCCTTTAAAATTACAGAAAATTATAGAAAAATACTAATTGATACTCATGTGTTATTTTGAAAGTATATATGCATTTTGGAAATATTATAAGGAAAAATTGGGTATCAACACCATCCAATGTAATATATTCTAGCNTATATATATATATATATATATATATATATATATATATATTAAGCTTTAATTATTTTATGCATAATTATATTTACATTTGTAGGTTATAATTGTGATAACTTTGCAATAATAACCCATGTGTTCATAATTACTTGATTTTACACGAAAATGACCTTTTCTATTTTTATAATATTAAGTAATTATTTTAAATCATTTTCATACGCAAATAGCATTTTTATCATTAAACTATTTCTATAAATTATTTTATCAAATTAATTGGGTATTTAACAAATAGCCTCTTTTAAACTAATTTTCGGCCCCAGCCCAATCAACCCATTAACCCATAACCCAATTACCCAATTCTTTAAACCATCCCAACCCCCAGATCGAATCCTGGCCGTTGATATCAGAGATCAATGATCCAGGATATTATTTCCATTTTTATTAACCAAACGACCCCAAACCCTAATCATTTCTAAAAACAGTCGCCCCTAAATCCCTTCCTCCTCTCTTCTCTCTCAACCTTCTCCCTAACCCTAGCCCGCCGTCACCTGAACCCCTTAGATTCATGGTTTTTCTCTTCGATTCTTGGCCTTATCTGGCCTCATATCTCTACTGGGTGTTCGACTTCCATGTTATTTGACGGAATCTCAAAGAGATTCGAGCATGCCTGGTTCGAATTCCTCTGTCTCTTGGTGAATCCGTCTGTATTCATCCATTGTTTGTGAGTATCATCATTTTTTCGTGTTTTCATAGCTTCAAATCTCCGGTCTAAAACTCGATTTTTCTACCTTTGTTTATCTTTGTACAAACCTAACTATTTCTGGGTAAAGCAGTTCAAATCTATTTCGATCTGAAGTGTTTTGAGTTTGTATAGTAGTTTCCCTTTTAGATTCTTCTGTTTTTACTATTATCATCAACCGATTTTATTTTTCCTTAAAAGCTAGGGTTTCAATTTTTCAAGAGATTTATGCAAAATATTTTCAAACCTTTAAGTGTTTAACTCTGGTTTCCTTTACTTCTTTGACTGGTTCTCATATCTATGTCTGCATGTCCCAGGGTTTCTACTGTTTGCTCTAATGTTTGCCCGTTTACTGTGACTCTTTCAATTAAAAGTGATTAACTTATTTTACTTGCTTAATTAGGGTTCAAAAATTGTGCTCTCCTTTTTAAAAAACGGATATCTCTCTGAAAGGTTTTAACTATCCTTTCCTTATATGTAATTCGTAATTAGTACCACCTTCCTTAATTATATTGCTGGCTTGATTTTTGGGTTTTGATTGTTTTGACTGACCTTTAATTGATTTACTACTTACCTTATTTAGCCTCAATCCTGTCTGTTGATTTACCCCATGAAAGACTCTCCTTAGTTTAAGTTTTACTTGCTGTTAATTTATTCTCGTTAAGCCCTAATTGACTGATTAATTGATGTTGCATGCCTTATTTGTGTGCAATTGATTTCCTTTGCCTTATTTGGTATACTCTACTATGTGCTATATAAACCTTTCGTTGTTCTGATTTTAAAACAAGAACAAACCTAGAAAGAACACAGAAACACACACACAAACTCTCATTCTCACACCCTCTCAACTGTAGTTCTTTCTATTACTTCTACCAAATACTATGTCTAGCTGGCTGAAATCCAAGGCTAGATCTTGGATCCTATTTGCTTTCACTTTCTTGTTTTGTTACTTCTTAACTGGTATGCTCCTATTTCTGTTATCATACTCTATTCAATATGCTATGTAGTTGAACCTATGTCCTTCCCTTTTACGATCTTGATCAGCATGACTTAATTCCTATTAACTTGTCATGTCCTATAGGTTAGTATTTTGATCCATGACACCTGTCTACTTATTTCTCAGTTAGCATGCTTCAATGCATGCCCTGTTTATGTGTTTAACATGTTCCTAGTCAATTCATGATTCCTGTACTAATATGCTTTAAATTTCTATATGGTTGTCTGATTAGCCATTTAACTTCAACATGATTTTTTTCTTATCCATGATACTTGTTATCTGTTTCTGAACTAGCATGTTTAGTTTCTATCACCTTACTCTGCATTATGCGTTCTTCTGGTTGTTTACTCTTAATTGCAGCATGTTGTTCTGATCCCACCTAGTAATAGTTAATCAATTAATCCAATTTATGCAATGTGAAACCTTGTTTTGTTTATTTTCGAACTACTGGAATTCATGTTTGAATTCAGTCTGCTAAATATGGTAATGTTTGTAGTTTTTAATCTTGTAATTTGTTTCTATTCACTTCTAAAAGTCCAAACGGTTTTTCCTAAAACTGTCTCCTACTTTTATATGCTAGTTTCAACTCCCACTCTTAGATATCTAGGGTCCTGCCCCCCCCCCCCCCCCCAGTGTGAGCACTGCCTAGGAATCCATGAGTCTCCTCTGAACTCTGACACATTGGGGTTGGCCTTCCAAACTTGTTTACAAAAAATTTGTTTCTTGAAAAGGTTCTGGTGTGAGCATTGCCCGGGGTCCCTGAGGCCCTTGGGAACTTTGACACACCAGAAGCCCAGTTGTGTTATTATGAACTGCTGGTGTACTCCAGACTTGATTGAAGGCCTGAGTTCCAGGTTGACTTTGGGCCTTCCAAGTCTCCCTATAGTATAGTGATTTTCATCATGTAATTCACTTGTATTGGCCTGTAATAATAATCTTGTAAAAAAGATTTGGGGTTACTAGTAAAAGCTGGGAGGGATTTTATATATATTTTTTGTTGGGTTCGGGTATAAATCATGCCTATAGGATTGTTGTGATTATTTATATGCATTAGATACCATGCCTATAGGACTTATCTCATTATTTGTAGTCCTGAATTTCACATCTGCATCCTAGAAATCCTGTTATATGACGTTTATCAATTCTGCAACAAAAGCCATGTTTATGCACTCAAGTCTCAATGTGCATTACAAACCATACATGTAGGATCTTCTTTGGGAATTATCAAACCTGTCTAACATTCTGTTAACATCTCCGCTCACTTAGATATCATGCCCATAGGAAAAACCGTTTCAACACTTAGACATCATGACTATAGGAAACACATATCAAAATCATTCTTGACACTTAGACATCATGCATGTAGGAAGCAAGTGTAAAAAATCAGTTTATGTGTTTAGATATCATGTTTGTAGGAAATAATGTTTGTAATCAGTTTCAGCACATATAAAGCATGCCTATATGATCTAAAAAGATGAAATCTGCCTGTTAAATTATGGTCTGATTAACACTTAGCTACCATGTCTATAGGAGTCTACCCGGTTATCACTTAGGCAAACCCGTAAGATAATTAAAATCCTGAGTTTTAAAACCGTGTTTGTTTGACTGCTTGAAAATGTGTCCATATTCAGTAAGTGATATAAAAATCAGTAGGCAAACTGATAGGTACTCACTGCCTCGCCTTAATAAAATTTTTTCATATTCTGTTTATGCCCATTTAGATATCCTGCCTATAGGATCCTAAATAATTAAAAATCGCTTGTCTGAATAGCGTGCATTTGTTTGTCTATTTGTGGAGGTAAACATGATCCCCCTTAATTTCTCCTTATGCGACAGTCCTACTTGTTTTTTGTTTGTCGCTTAGTTTTTTTCTCCTTTCAAGCAACATAGGTGAGTCTAGAACCACCCTAAATAGAGGCCCTAAACACCTCCGGGGCCATAGGTAAGGAATGGTAGTGCACGCATAAGGTACGTACTGGATACTATAAGAACGCTTAGGTAATAATTAAAAAAGGGGAGGGTAATTGGGTAGTGAGGGAGATGATGACCTGTGCGCTAATGCTACGCGTAACACCTCATTTGAGAAAGGTTACCGAGTATTGCATGGAACTGATCCTATAGGCTAATAAACCTAAGACCCCTTTAAATTCTGTTTTAAAGTAATCTCTATTTTTTTTTTAAATTGTTTTATTTTCCTTTAAAGACTAATTCGCTTAAATTAAGTTGGGTCGGGACCCACTCTTGTGGACCTCGAGGGGTGCCTAACACCTTCCCCTCAAGGTAATTTCGAGCCCTTACCCAATCTCTGGTGATGTAAACCGGTTTTTTTGAGTTATTTGCTTTAGGTACCTTAACGCACCTTAATCCGTTAGGTGGTGACTCTTCAAATCCCATACCTCGTCCCAAAAGGAAGGGAGTTTTCCCAAAATGTCGAAACCCCGGACTCCGCAAGGGAAAAAAGGGGGATGCCACAACATGGAGACTCTTCTAGGGATAATTAGGCTCTTACCATGACAAACTTACTTTTGTGAATTAGTCTTAAGCATGCTTTATTCTGCTAATACGTGTGCACCCTTTTCCCTTTCCTCTTTATGTGAATTTAGTTGCCTATTTTCAAGCATTTATGATTTCTTTTACTACAGAAACTGACTTATTTCCTTGTTTTCTTTCTTAAACGTCTTTTAATTATTAAATACCACATTTATCATTTTTAACGTTCAAATACGTGACAACATGATATTTACTGTTGCATAAATCATACTCAACATCATATTCCACTCATGCGTAATCAATCCTATAGCAACACTTGAGGAGTGTTTGCGTTCTTCTATATATCAACCTATAAATTCGGAAAGGCTTATTTGCGGTAAAACTAGTCGATCAGTGGTGCAGTCGACGGTTTCGTGCCTTTCCCCTTCAAGTTGTCCTCTTGAGGGTACCAGTTTAGACCTCTATAGAAACCTTACTCCGATTAGTAATACATACATCATGGTCAAACCTAGCCGATTAATATGCTGTCCACATAATAACCCTTTTAAGACAAACCTTGTCCAAAAGTCCACCGGGTTTTCCATAATCCCAATGGACGCAACCACGATTTTTGCATTAATTTGGAAAAATAAGTTCCAATATGTTAATCACTTATGTATAAGTAGTCGAATCTAGAGGGGGAAAGGGTCTAACCTTATTTGTTTTGCAGAAATGAGGCACGAAGTCCCCAGGTTCGGCATGGTCCAAAGAATACCACCATTGTTGCTGGATTGGTGGGAGGACCTTTCGCCAAGTGACAAGGATCATGTGAAAAGGGTCCTCGGAACTTACCCTCTTTACTGGATATCCAACCAAACAATATGTTGATCGAAGCGGCCACTATGTTCTGGGATGGAGAAAGGTCCGTGTTCCGTTTTGGCAACATAGAAATGACTCCCCTCTTGGAAGAGATAGGGGGATTCACTGGATTACCTTGGGAAAGTACGGGTTTATTGGTGCCGTAAAATCGCACCGCTAGGGGATTCCAGAAAATGATGGGTTTGAAAAAGAATGATGATTTGGAGTGCCTGAAGGAGTCCGACATACCCTTTGACTACCTCTATGAACGATATGGTCATAGAAAATCCTATCGTATCTTCCATGATGAATTCTCTATCACTTCCTTGGGTCATATTCATCGCAGGGTTTTTGTATTCGTTGTTTGCTTCCTGGGTATGATAGTATTTCTGAGCAAAGGAGACAGGATTCACACTAGACTAGCTATGGCAACCAAAACCATAATGGAGGGGATCAAGGGGCAAACATATAACATTGTCCCTATGATCATAGCTGACATCTACCGAGCCTTGGACCGCTGCCAGAAGGGGTTCAAACACTTTGAGGGTTGTAATCTGCTACTACAGGTTTGGTTATTGGAGCATCTCCAAAGGGGTCAATATCGTCAAGAGTTTCCACGAAGGGCGTGGAATTATCATATAGCCTTACATCACCCTAAGAGAATGACTTACATCCCAGACAGGTTTGCTCAACCAGAAAATGCTATAGAATAGGCACAGTATCTTGACAATTTGATTGAGGACCAAGTTCAATGGCTGTTTGAATGGTTCCCTACCAGTGAGTTCATCATCAGATCTAGGGACGCTCCGTACCTGGTGTTGATCGGGTTAATGCTCATATACCCTTATGTTCCCATCAGGGTTATGAGACAGGCAGGCAGAAAGAAAGTCATACCGTGAGTTTCTAAAATGAGTCATTACAGGGCATATTTTCAGGATGACGACATCCCGTACAAATGTGAATCTCAACATATGTGGCACCTAAAGATTATTGTAGAAAGGGACACCATCGAGCCAGACAGGTACCACACAGGGCATGTACGCTTTTACCTATCATGGTTGGAAGACAACATAGCAGGGGTAGTTGAGCTGGGAGTCGGTCAGGGGAACAGGGTCATAGAAGAAGTTGCTGAAGCCCAAGTGAAATACAATAAACTACGCAAAAGGGTTCGTGAGTCCAAGGCTGATCATCTGGAGCAACACAAGACTGATATGGAACTGATCAATGAATAGAGGGAAAGGGCTATCAAATTTAATGAAAGGCTGGAATATTTGGAGTGGGGCCTGATGGAGCTGGAGGGGAAGACGAGGAAAAGAGTTTCCGACTACCAGAATGCTGAGGGAAGCGAAGGAGGACATCTAGCAAGGGTGTACCTGCTCTTGGGCATGCACGAACTAGGGAACTTGATCGATGGAGCTAGGAAGATCAAGCCTGGGGAAGGTCCTTCTGGGACCAAGTAGATTAGATCTACCGGCTTTTTCAATGTAGTAAGGCCAAGTGCCATTAGTGACTCATCTTATCTTAGTGTAATTTGGATTCGTCTATTTTATATTAATGAAATGAGGAAGTTATTGGCATTTAAGTTCTCCAAATCAAATTGTCGCTAGGACTACCTCGGGTACAACGAGGATCCCAAAATAGGACGCGAATTTACATTCCTGCAATATGTGTTTAAATAATGCGAATACTTTCTTTTCATAACCCTTACTGACTTGGTTACCTTTTGTTTTTCTTTCCTTTTTGATTATTCCCATTCCCCGAGGTTGGTTCACGAATAATGGCATCACCAGCTTATCATACCAGATCCAGAGGCCCTCCACCTCCTCCTCCTCCAAGTGCATCAAAAGGAAAAGGGAAAGCTAAGATGGATAATATGAGTGGCGAAAACACCTCACATGCCGAGAATGCGGAAACTTCTGATGGTCGGAGTACTTCGGCACCAAATGACTGGGTTTGTGACTTGAAAAGAAAATACTTGAACTACAAGGTGAGCTTGAGCAGGTCCGTAATTTGGCAAACCTCCCCCTCACACTGAATGTCCTGGATATCAACTATCCAAATACCCATAACCCAATACCTCCTCAGAACACACCCAACCAACGCCCGCAGAATCCTCCCGCGCCCCACTAATATACAACCCCTCCTCAAAATCCTTTACCCATACCTACACCTCCTCAACACCAGCATCTCCCGACTCAATATCCGTAAACCACTTACCACACTCCTCAGAATACTCCATAGCCTATCCCCGATCTCCAAAATTCAACCAACCACAATACCCAAACTCCTGGCCTTCACCAAAACAACCCCATATACGTGGAAACCTTACCCCACTCTACTCAACCAATCTCATACGCACCAAAATCTGCCAAGAAGGACATGCTCATTAAGAACATGGCAGAGGAGCTCAAGAAACTCACAAGATGAGTTCAGGGTGTTGAGGGAGGAAAAGGAATCGAAGGTTTGAATTATGAGGATTTGTGCATTCAGCCAGATGTGGAACTACCGGAGGGTTACAAGCCTCCTAAGTTTGAAATGTTCGATGGAACGGGTGACCCAAAGGTACATTTGAGAACCTACTGTGACAAGCTCGTAGGGTTAGAAAAGATGAAAGGATTCAAATGAAGCTCTTCATGAGAAGTCTTACCGGAGATGCCATGTCCTGGTACATAAGCCAGAATCCTAAGAAGTGGGCCAATTGGGTGAGCATGGCGTCCGACTTCATGGACAGGTTCAGATTTAATACGGAGAATGCGCCGGATGTCTTCTATATCCAGAACTTAAAGAAGAAGCCAACTGAGACTTTCCGCGAGTATGCTACTCGGTGGAGGTCAGAAGCAACCAAGGTTAGACCAGCATTAGACGAGGAACAGATAAACAAGTTCTTTGTCAGGGCACAGGATCCACATTATTATGAAAGGCTAATGGTTATTGAGAACCATAATTTCTCCGATATCATCAAATTCAGAGAAAGGATTGAAGAGGGTATTAAAAGCGGGATGGTGACAAATTTCGATGCCCTGCAGCCACGAATAAAGCATTCCAATCATGTGGTATATCAAAGAAGAAAGATGTGGGAACAGTAATGGTTACCCAAGGACCCAAAACTCCATTTGTATACCAGACCCCTCCACTCACATACTAAACACCTCCACCCCCATACCAACCTTCGCCTCCCATATATTCTCAACCCGCTACCACCTACCACACCTATATCACCCAACCATCCTATTATCATTCACCTCCAAATCGTCCAAAGTACCAAAAACCCAGGCCTAATTTTGACCGCAAACCACCCAGATAGTACACCGCCATTTCTTAACCCATCGACAAGTTGTATGAAAGGTTAAAGGCTACTGGTTATGTCACCCATATTCCCGCTGTGGTAATGGAGAATTCATCTCAATGGGTCAATCAAAACAAGACCTGTGCATATCATTCTGGCATGAAGGGACACACTATTGACGAGTGTCGTACCTTGAAAGACAAGATCCAAACACTGATTGATAGTAAGGTCATACAGGTGAAGGAAGTTGCACCCAATGTCTGCAGCAATCCTCTCCCTGATCATAGGGGTGGAGGGGTCAATGTGATAGAAACTAATGAAGAATCGGATCCCGAGGGATCAATCAGGCTTATTTGAGAAGGTGATGATGCAAAGAAACCTTCCGTTACACTCTATCCCATTGTGGTGCAGGTACAGCCGGCAGTTGAAGTCGAGATAGTCACATCGGTTCCTTTAGAAGTAGAAACACCACTCATTCCATTTGAAGTGGAGGTGGCCACACCTTTCACTGTAATGGTGGCATCCACACCACCCTTCAGTTCCAATGTTGTACCTTGGGATTATGTGGCCGAGGCTAGAAGAAAGGGAAAGTCAAAGAAAGAAGAATTCGGCGCTGCACAAGGAATGACTAGAACAGGAAAGGTTTATACACCTGAGCATTTGGGACAGACCAGTAAGCAAGCTTCTAACACACAACCCGCCATCGAAACTGGTCCAGACGACCTTTGGAGGAAAGTATAAGCAAGGGAGTATTCTGTTGTTAATCATCTGAACAAGACTCCCGCTCAAATATCTATCTTGTCGCTGCTACAGAATTCTGAGGCACACAGGAATGCTCTAATGAAGGTGTTAGGTGAAGCATATGTACCCAACAACATCACTGGTGGAGAAATTGCTAATATGGTGGGGTAGGTGCTAGAAAGCCACAAAATTACCTTCCAGAGGACGAGTTGTCACCTGAAGGTTTGAATCACAACAGGGCACTGCACATCACAGTGCAATGCGAAGACAAATTCATCGCCAGAGTTTTGATTAATGGAGGATCCAGCCTTAACATTTGCACATTGACAACGTTGAAGAGATTGGGCAAAGGGCTACATGAGATACTAGAGGGAACTATGAATGTGAAAGCATTCGACGGGTCTCAGAGAGCTACCATTGGAGAAACTAACCTCTACCTGCAGATGGGTCCTACATGGTTTGATGTTGGGTTTCATGTACTGGACATATCCAACTCTTACAATCTACTGTTGGGACGACCATGGATCCATGCCGCTGGGGCTGTAGCATCAACATTGTATCAGGCTGTGACGTTCAAGTGGAACCACCAAGAAGTGATTATCCATGGAGATGGGAGCAACCCCATTTACACTAGTTAGACTATCCCAGTGATTGAAAACATAAGAAGGTTAGGAGGAGAAAACTACCATCATATTGAACGGGTTAACGCAATCGAGAAAGATAAGTGGTGGAGTAGCAAGATAGAAAGTATGCTAGTATGGAGAGGATATGAGCCCAACAAGGGTCTTGGTAAAAATCTCCAGGGCATCTCCAAACCCATACAGCCAAAGCACCATGGTACCACTTTCAGGTTGGGATATCAGTACACATGGAAGGAATACAACGATTGGTCACCACCATGGCGTGGTCCATACTATACACTTGAGCAGCCTGTGCCACACCTGATTCAGACCTTCCATCAGGTCGATATCATATAGGGATCAGGGGAAGAAGAAACGCTGGCGTCATTAAGGAATTTGTTCTTGGAAGATGATGACATGGACTGTTGTGTAATTGTTAAGGAGGAGGAGGAGGAAGGCCCTACTATCCAAGCTGTGGAGAGAGGAGAATTTCTCAAGAACTGGACCATCGAGGGCCCGACAAGTCCCGGGGTAGCAAGGTTGAACAACATTGTTTATTTTGTTCTAGAAAAAAGATTTCCCTTTTTGCATTTTGTTTTAAAATAATATTTCCAATATTCCAAAACATTATTTAAATTATTGAAAATCACTTTTGTTTAATGCTTTCAATGAATTTATGTTTATTATTACCACTTTTCTCTCATATCTTTATCCATACAGCATTACTATTTCCTATCTCGATGAACCAGCAACTGTGACATGTAATGAAACAACGCAACAAAAGCATAGTGGTTCCAAAGAAGAGGATGCAATACCCGAGGAAATCGTCAGAGAAGTAGAGGATTTTGAGAACAAACCCAATTCCAACTTGGACAAAACTGAGATAGTTAACTTGGGAAACTCTGAAACCATCAAGGAGACCCGCATCAGCATCCACTTGTCACCGTCAGAGAAAGAGGAGTACACTCGGTTCTTGAAAGAGTATGAGGACATCTTCGTGTGGCCTTACGACGATATGACTGGGTTAAAAACGTCCATTGTGTCTCACAAGTTGCCCACAAATCCAATGTGTCCGCCCGTAAAGCAGAAACTCAGGAAATTCAAGCCTCATATGAGCATGAAGGTCAAAGATGAGTTTACTAAGAAGATGAAAGCCAAGGTCCTCAGGGTAGTTGAATATCCAACTTGGTTATCCAACATTGTGCCAGTTTCGAAGAAGGATGGGAAAGTTAGAGTTTGTGTCGATTATCGGGATCTCAACAGAACCAGCCCAAAGGATGATTTCTCGCTTCTAAATATACACATCTTGATCGACAATTGTGCCAAGCATGAACTCCAGTGTTTTGTAGATTGCTTCGCCGGTTACCATTAGATCTGGATAACCTTATCATAATCCAACCTCATTTGACCCCGTCAAATCCCCAAAATCAACTCTCCACTTTTCAAGCCCTAAATTCCCAACTAGATGATGAATAAGGCCATAGATTCATAAAATGTATCCCCATATAGGTTAGAATCACTTACCCCAATGTTGCTCCTTGAAATTCTTCAAAAAATCGCATATCTCCCCAGTTCCTTAATACAAAAACCGAAAACAGAGAACAAAACCTCGAGATAGGGTTTTCTGCCCAGCAAAACCGCACATGTTGTCCCACTTCCGCACCTACGGAGCCACATTTGAGAAGAAGGCTTCGCTTCTACGGAATTTCATTAACCAAACTGACTCCGCTCCTACGATCAAATGATGCACCTGCGATCGCCACAGAGGCGGAGAGCAAGCTGCACCTGCGGTCCAATTGTGCACCTGCGCCTCAGATCCGCTTATCCGCACCTCGCACCTGCAGTTCCCATTTTGCAGGTGCAGACACACCAGCAACAGCAGCTTCAGCTGTATTTTTTCAACTTCAAACTCTTTGATTACTACCCGAAATCACCCCGAGGCCCTCGGGACCTCAACCAATAATACCAATAACTCACATATCAAAATACGAACTAAGTCGAACCTTGAGAACACTGCAAAAAACATCAAAACACCAAATCAACCTCGGATTCAAGCCTAAGAACTTCTAAACTTCCAATTTCTGCAAACGAAGCCGAAATCTACCAAACCTCGTCCGGATAACCTTAAATTTTTCACACACGTCACAAATGACACTATGAACCTAGTCCAACTCCGGGAATTCCATTCCGACTTCGATATCAAATTTTCCATTGCCGACCAGAAATCGCCACATTTTCAATTTCGCCAATTCAAGCCTAATTCTACCACGGACCTCCAAATTACCTTCCAGACACACTCATACATCCAAAATCACCTAACGAAGCTAATTGAATCATAAAAATCCAAATTCGGGATCATTAACTCATAAGTCAATATCTGGTTGACTTTTCCAACTTAAACTTCTCAATAAGAGACCAAGTGTCTCATTCCACTCCAAACCCACTCCGACTCGAACCAACCAACCTGATACAACCCAATATAGTTGAATAACACTTAAATAAGTAGAAATGGGGAAACGGGGCTATAACTCTCGGAACGACCGGCCGGGTCGTTACAACACATGACTTAGTACCAAAAGGGTAAGGGGTTTCCATAGAGTATTATCTAAACACAATATGCAGAAACAACATACAACCACAATAGTCAGGCTCATGATGAAGTGGACTGCTATTAAAGTCCAAAACTAGACGTGTTTAGATGCTACATGGTGCAAAACCAATCTCAACAGACAAATGATCACAGAGTGCAAATTATAGTTAAGCGTAACATAAACAGTAGACTATTCGCATTCGTCAATTATAGAATGACATCAAAATTAAACACTATCATAGTTGAATCACGCTCATATAAGTTCAGATACATATGCACAAAGAAGGAAAGAAATTAAACATTGCGAGGGTTTAAACACTAACCAGTAGCATAATCAAAATAGTGAAGAGTGTAATAGCAAAAACTCCAAATCACCGATGCTTCAGAGTTCACAAGAGCCTCGAGAATGGGCTCCGAGCAGTGCTTGCACCGAAGGAGGTTGTTCAATAATTTTAGAGAGTTTGAGTGTAATAGTGAGGGAGTGAGTGAGAGAAGAGAGTAGTGAAAACAGTAGCAGGAATTAGGATTCAAGAAAATCTGTCCAAGGGGTTTCTGGGAGGGGTTTATATAGTATCATATTTTATACATAAAATAGGAAACACGGTAAACATTAAGCACAAAATAATATATGCCAGAATCAATTAGAATAGATTTTTAGGGCAAATAGTACATAGAATAAGGAAATTCAGTAAATTAATAGAGAATAAAAAATAACATGCAAATAACACTTAAAATAAAATAATACAATAGATTAAACAAAGAATAAGGAAAATATCACACGAAATCAATTAGAGTCAGTTCTTAGGGAAAATAAAAGTAATAAAATAGGGAAACACGAGGATTAAACATAAATGAGGAAAATATTAGTCAAACACGGGAAAAGGAAGAGTATCAATCATGAATCAGTAAGGAATAATGAAAAATCTCAAACCCTAGTTCAAAAGAAAAGCATAGATGGTCGAAAATCTCACTATAACGGACCATATAGCCTGATAATGAGTGCATATAGACGAAATATCATCTAAATCTCAAAGATTGAAGATGGTGGAATCCGATTTGGGGACTGGTACTTGCCAAAATTGAGGCAAGTACTATGTAACTCCATAATCTTGCAAATAATACTGAGGTAACACATGTAATGCAAGAAAATCATGGAAGGAATCCATGATTGAGGCGGATTTGGAGAGGATTTGAGTGAGGCGGCTAGGGTTTGAGAGGGGAGAGTGGAGAGGATTCTGAGGCGGCGGGTAAAGGTAAATGGGGTTAGGGTTTCTGGGAGGTTAGGTAATAAAAAGGGTCGGTTGGTTATGGGTCGTTGATCTCTAAGATCAACGGCCAGAATTTTAAAAGACTGGGCGGGATAATGGACGGGTATGGGTAGCAACCGGGTTGGGTTAATGGGTTATTTGGTTTGGTCTTGGGGTAATTGGGGTGTTGGACTAATGGTTTGGACCAAAATTGGTCCGAAAATTGGCCTGTTTTGGGCCAGCTCTTGAAATCTTCACAAACTAATTAAAAATAAATTATTAAGACTTCTAATAAATGGTAAAAATAATATTTATGCTGTAAAAATATTTTAAAATAATAACTCAACATTATAAAAATATAAAATGATACGTTGGCATAAATAATTTGATAAACGCAATTATTTGTAGAATATAGGCTATTTTGGCAAAATTAGACAAATAGCTTAAAAAGGCTAATGTAATTATATGGCATAAAAATAAAATATTTGAAACATATATTATAGGTGCAAAAATAATAATTAGGTAATTAAGTCGTCACAAAATAATTTAAAGGATAATTACTAGATATTTATATAATTTAAATACAAAAAAATTAGTTTAAAGCTCTAAAATTATGAAAAATGTTTGTATAGGTTTGTAAACTAAATGATGATGCAAATATGCTATTTTGAAAGAATATATATGTATTTTAAAAATATGAGGGCAAAATTAGTTATCAACATGAAGATTATCCTAAATGCCCTGTAGCCTCTCGAAGATAGGTATGAACGTCATCATACCGATACGCATGACTCTACTAGACACTTGCTCATGACACGTAGAACCTATGATGTTCTCCATAAATACAAATGAAGAAACAACATTATGAAATTTAATATACCATTAGGGGGAGCCTGTTTTAGCCCATAAATGGATTTATTCAACTTGCAAACAAGGTGACTTTTGTCCTTATCACAGAATCCTTCAGGCTGACGCATGTATACCTCCTATTCAAGATATCTATTTAAGAAGTTGTTTTCACATCCATTTGATGTAACTCTAAATCAAAATGAGCTACTAATGACATGATTATTCTCAACGAATCCTTCTTTGATACTAGAGAGAAAGTTTCATGGTAATCAATGCGTTCCCTTTGAGTAAAACTCTTGGCTACAAGTCTGGCTTTATATCGTTCGATATTACCAAATGATTCTCTTTTAGTTTTAAACACCACTTGGAACCTATGTTAGAGGATCCCTTTGATAACTCGACGAGATCTCATACTTTGTTTTTAGCCATAGATTCTAACTCTTATTTTATGGCATCATACCAAAGTGTGGATTTTTCTCCACTCCTGGCTTGTGAAAACGAGCATGGATCATCCTTTAGTCCAATATCATAATCAGACTCTTGGAAATATACAACATGGTCACTAGAAATTGCTGATTTTTGAACTCTTGAGGATTTTCTTTCTCCCACTGGTTCAGTCACTTCTTCAGTGGATTCTAGTAAAACGGGTTGATCTTCATGTTTCTCTTCAAGTGGTGGTGACTCTTGAACTTGTTGTTGTTTAGATAATTCATGAGAATTTTTTTGAGCAACATTCAAGTTCCCAATATATAAAGGTACCACAGATGGTTCCCTTGTTTCTTCCAAATCCACCCTTTGAGTCAAACCACTCCCACTTTCTTCATGTTCCTCAAGAAATTTAGCATTTCTAGCCTCAACAATTTTAGGAGAATGAGTAGGACAATAAAACCTAAATCCCTAAGAGTTAACTGCATAAACTATAAAATAACCACTTATTGTTCTTTCATCCAACTTCTTTAGTTGTGGGTTATAAACCCTCACTTCAATTGGACATCCCCAAACGTGTAAATGATTTAAACTAGGTTTTCATCATTTTCATAACTCGAAAGGTGTCTTGGAGACAACCTTGGATGGAACCCTATTTAAAATATACACAACGCTTTTTAAGGCTTCACTCCATAAGGATAAAGGTAAACTTGATCTGCTAATCATGTTTTTTACCATGTCCATTAATGTCTGGTTCCTTCTTTCTGCCACACCATTTTGTTGTGGTGCTCCTGGCATGGTATATTGAGAAATTATACATTCACTTTCAAGGAACTCAGCAAATGGACCCTAAACTTGCCCCTTATATGTGTACCTACCATAATATTTTCCACCCCTATCAGATCTTGCAATTTTGATTTGAGCACCAGTTTGTTTCTCTACTTCTGTTTTGTAAACTTTAAAAGCATCAAGTGCTTCTGATTTGTTAAACAGAAAATAGAGATACATATATCTTGAATAGTCATCAATAAATGAGATAAAATATCTCTCACCATTCAAGCAATGGGTAGGAAAAGGTCCACAGATGTCTGTATGTATGATCTCAAGCAATTAGGAACTCCTTTTGGCACATTTAGTTGATTTGTTGGTTTGTTTACCCTTTATGTAGTCCACACAAGTCGCAAAGTCAGAAAATCAAGAGCTTTTAAAACTCCATCATTAACCAACCTTTTGCTCTATCAATAGAGAAGAGTCCCAATCTCTTGTGCCAAAGACTTGATGAGTTATCATTGATAATACATCTCTTAGTGTCAATTTTTTTGTCATGCAAATTTGAAACATTGCATTCAAATGTGGGGTCTAGCTCAAGTTTATATAAATTTCCATTCAAATTTCCAAAACCAATAACTTTATTATCTTTCAAAATTTTCACAGAAGGATAATGAAAATTAAAATCATATCCACTAATCGATAGTCTTGAAAGAGAAATTAAATTTCTAGAATATTCTGGAACATAAAAAGTATTTTATAAATCTAAGTGAAAACCATCCTTCAAAATGAGCTTATAATTCCCCACGCCTTTCATACGTGAACGCATCCTACTGCCAGAATAGACGTATTGTTCACTTCCTATCTTCATGTCAGTTAGAAAGTCCTGCATGATTTTGGCAATGTGAATTGTAGCACCGGAATCAATCCACCATGTATTATCAGAAATTTCAGTAAAATTTGATTCATAACATACAAACGTTAAGTTACCTTTCTTCTCAAGCCATTTCTTGTATCATAAACGACAAGCATCTTTGTCAGAGGTACTTTTCTTCTTCATGGGAACACTTTTGCTCTTATTTGAATTTCTCTTACCATGAGTCACCATATTAACACTTTCAGGTGTCTCATGCTTCAACCTCTCTTCTTCTTGAACACACATGGTCAAAAGTTCATTGATTGACCATTTATCCTTATGTGGTGTTATAAAAAATCTTGAACGGATCATATTCCGCAGGAAGTGAGTTGAGATGAAATGCACAAGAAATGGTTCAGACATATCAACCTCAAGGGACTTGAGTTTAGCAGCAATGTCTCTCATTTCCATAATGTGCTCACCCACTGTATGACTTCTGTCAAAGTCATACTTGAGAGTAGGGGTGTTCATGGTTCGGTTTGGGTCGATTTTTCACTAAAAAGAAACCAAACCAAGTAAGTCGGTTTTTTAAATATTGGAACCAAACCTGACCAATTAAATCGATTTTTTATCGATTCGGTTTTTATGGGTTTTTCAGTTTTTTCGGTTATTTATCGATTTTTTCTTAAATATGAGACATACACTACCAAATGTATATTCCGGCAACTACATTTTCAATGTAACACTATCAAATCAATTGCTCTTTGAGAAATCTATCATTTACCAAGATATATTGATGATAATTGATTCAAATAGTGATTAATAATTTAAGTACTCAATTAAAAATTAATTATTTTTAACATAAAATAAATTCTTGTACTTAGCAAAAGAAACTACCAATCAAACTAGAAGGCAAATAATTAGATTATTATAATAGCAAAGAATTAGACTAGAAAAACAAATTGCTAATATGTACCATAAAATTAGAAACTTTATATAAAAATATACATATATATAGGTGTAATATAAATTTAAATAGTTACTTTTATAGTCGGTTTGATTCGGATTTTTTTGGTTATTTTTTTATTATAACCAAAACCAAATCAAATTTGATCGTTTTTTAAAATTTAAAACCAAAATCAAACTAAACCTAAAAAGTATCGATTTTTTGGTCGGTTTGGTTCGTTTTTTGGTTTTTCGGGTTTTTATGAACACCCCTACTTGAGAGCCTCTTCATAAGGATGCTGGTCAATGCCTTGTCAGAGCTTACAACTTGTTCATCAATCGCCTTCATGTAAGCTTTGACCTTATCGCTATTAGGGATAGAACCCCTAATGCTTTGGCTTATGTGGGCTTTTTATGAGCATTAAACTTAAGTTATTGGATCGCTCCCACCGTTCATAATTAGCCTTAGCCACTGGCATACTTGATTCCGTGAAAATAGGTGGTTCTTTCACACGGAGTGCCAGATCCAAATCCGAGCACCCTAAAGTGAGAAAGACTTTCTCCTTCCATTCAGCATAATTGTCACCGGAAAGCATTGGAATTCGAGCGTTCTCATTAAAAATAGCGGTAGGAAAAGGAGTAAAGACTGCAAAACAAGGATAAACATACATAAGCTATGAAGTACAATCCATCATGAGTGAATCGCGTAAAATACCAATTCTAAATAAATTCTAGACCTTCCCGTGGGCAGAGGTTACAACCCATGCATATAATTTACTTTACATTAGACTAGTAAACCAAGATATACAAAAATTAATCCGTACCTATGGGCATAAGATTTTAAACTTAAAGGTTTACTATCTCATTTCAATTAATCTCACCAAAATGGTTACCTTCTTGTAGGGCCGGGTTACCATTTTAATAAGATAACTGGACTGAATAAATGTCATTATAACTTTTAATCACTAAACTTTATGTGATTAAAGAACTCAATTTTTTTTTTATATTAAGTACTCAAGATGTTGTGGCCACTCCTAAATACATCATATAAAATAAAAAAATCAAATGACATCTCAAAATAATTAACCTTCACAATCAACTTAAGCAAAATATTGATTGGTCACTATACCAAAGGTTAATTCTCATAATTAATACGCTCATCATAAAATCAAATAACTGTAAAGGAACAGGAAGAACAATACTTTCAAATACAGCTTAGTGCTTAGATTGTTAGTCAAATTCCTTTAGTCCAAAACAATGTTGGAACAGAGACTCCAAATGTCTATCAAAAGGTAATGAACAAGGCTCACGAAATTGCATAAAAAAAAGCTAAGCATGGTTATGCAAACAACAAGGATTTAGTGGTCATTCCTCTTTATTCTATTTCCATAGAATCATACGTATGTAACGAAATTTTCAGAATATAAACTTAGTTTGAAAGTAACTCTTAATACTATTCCATCACAAAATATATAAATGGAATTACAGTAATCGATTATTGCCTGCTTTCGTTACAGTCACATGTGCGTGTCCAGTAATTGCCAAGTGCTAAAATTACATGTAATCCATAACAATCATTAAAACTCACATTATATAAATTTTGATACCATGAAAATTGGTCCTATTGAAATATATAAATTTCAATACTAACATCAATAACTTAATCCAAGACCACGACTTTGACGGCAGTAAGGCAAATTAAACACCTAGGAGTTTCTCTATGAGTCGATTAATCAATCATTCAGTTTTTCAAATCTGTCTCGCACATACTATTGGATAATTATATGCCGCGGAAGCAATTTCAATATCAAAATTATATGTAATCTTGACAACTAGAATAAACGAGATTTCACGGGTTACCTCTTGAAGCGTGAATATGGCTCTTTAGTCATGTGATCTTTTAGTTTCACAATGTCTCGTTGAAATCTCCACCATCCACACGATCACGATCTCCAAACGTTCCACGGTCTTCTACTGTGTTACCCAAATAATATCCGGAAATAGTAATTTCGTGTGAGCGAAATTTCTAAGAAAATAGTCTGAAAATTTCGGGCCCCTTTTCCTCTCCCCATCTAGGTGGAAAACTTTATGTATTTATAGCACACGTTTTAAGGGTTAAAACTCTTTTCCAAAATATGTTAGGTTTTCTTTTCCACCAAAAAAATGATTCATTTATTTTCCATTATTTAGGCACAGCAGGGACAACAAGATTTAATTTATAAGGCTTCCAATTATGGAATTAATTTATAATTTTCGAAATTAATATCCATCATAATTAATTACAAATTATTCTACTAAAAATTCGTAATTGCACTCCTTATTCAATTTCGAAATTCATCCATTAAATCTTATTTAACTCCCCATGTTAAGATTCAGATACTAATCAATTAAATTATATTACTGAAGATTTAATTTATTAATTATTTCTTTTAGACTTTCACTTAACTTATTTCATGTGTCGGATACAAAATCCACCATGCCGGGTTTACACATGAAAACTTATAAGCTTTCATAGAGGTGTATCATCAATCTCTAAACCGAGACATGGATTCCATCAACTAACTATTACTTCGCCAATGTACATTATTATTATCCAATTTACCAGGCATATTAACCCACGAAAGAATCTCGCCTTTTAATAAATCAAAATAATAATGATATACACAGCTAATAATATTATATCAAGATTAAGAGTATAAGTACATTTAATGGCTAGAGATTTTATTTTATTAAGTCAGTATAAAATACTTATGTCTACTTGGTCTGTTCAATACATACAAAATGTACTAGCATAAGAAGTTGGAATTAAACCATTCCCGTAATCAAGATAAATTATATTTAATCTTGTGCTACAATCATCCATGATGGTTTGTCCAATTCCATCATTAGATTGTGAACTCGAACTTTATACTTATAAGAACCGAAGATTTAATCTTTCGTGTATAAGCTCAACTTTATACACTAAATCATCTACTATATAAGCAAAGGACACAGACTAATATATGATCTATTTAAAACTTTATTAAAAATGAATAAACAATTGTTCCATAATAAATACTATATCAAAACCAAACTCATGGTTAGTAGTATATATCCCAACAATCTCCCACTTAGACTTTTAACCATGACAATTATTAGAATATACTTTATCTAAACGCATGGTTAATGTGTGGCTAGAATTCATGGTTTAACGCATTATGTGCTTTACATTTTATGTGCGTTAATGGTAAAAATACACCTCGTTTGAGCATAATGGAGTCTATTTCATGTGTTGGTGAATTGGAGAAGGAAGCCGAGCTAAATGGATGCATAAACGTCTAAAATACGCTCAAGAGTCAAAAAGGAGTCTATTTCCCGGTTTGACTAGAAGTATCCTACACGTTTAGGGCTTGTCCCAAAACATATAAATAGACTCAAACACACAACTTTGGAGGACTTTTGCCATTGGAGACAGGAGGAGNTTGTTGAACAACATCACTCCCGGAGTATAGACGAGAGTCATAATCGAGGGTTTAGAGGTTGGGTTAGAGATAATATACCTCGGGTGCAATCTAAAGTGAGCTGTAACGTAAATATAGTTAGCGTAGCTCGAGAGAGTGCGACTAGTAAATTATCATAAATGCTCGAGAGATATTTACGATAGCTATAGAGTTCATGATTGATAGAAACAACCAAGGCAAAGTTGTAGGAACATACAACTAGGGAAAGTACCAACGGGGGAAACCATTGCCTTAGACATTTATTCTAATTGTTTACAACTGCTATTAGTTAATCTTAGTTTAGCAATTTCATTGATCTTAGTGGTAATTAAAACATCGTTTACTATTCATAAAGTTTGAGAAAGTTGATTAAGTGAGAGTTTAGTATTCTGACGGCTTTCTTGATACATTAATTTCCTGTGGGATCGATTCTGGGCTTAATACCCCGGATTGTATTTGCAACGCCCGCTTAGTCTTTTATTAGACATAGTTGAGCGTGATCAAATTTTTGTGTCGTTGTCGGGGAATTAACAGTGTTATCAATTAGAGTTGGAAGAAATACAAAATTCTTAAGTATAGTCAATTTTCTTCAATTTTCATCTATACATTGAAATTTTAACTTTTGCTAACTTGGTTGTACAGGTGCATGCCTAGAAACTCATCGAGAACTGGTGAAGTATTAGAAGTCTTATCAGACCCCGAGAAAGTTTTCAAGGCCTTAAACCGGGCCAATCAAAAAAGCAAACAACAACCATCAATTGAACAACTTGAACCCGACATGGAAGATCCAAACAATAGGAACAACAATGGGGACAGTGTGGTAGACCCAGTTGCGCAGATAGGGGCAAAGGCTCCTTTATATGACTGGGCACAACCCACGGCAGAGAATTTGGCCACTGCGATACTAGTCCCTCAAATACAGGCCAAGTCATGCCAGATTACAAATAATATGCTGCACTTGTTGTAGAACAAGGGAATATTCTCAGGGTCATACATCGAAGGCCCCCAACAGCATTTGAAGAATTTCCTGTCGATTTACAAAACATAGAGGCAGCCAAACGTCAGTCAGGAGGCAATAAAACTATTGTTATTTCCATTCTCAGTGACTGGAGCAGCCCAGACTTGGCTAAACTCACTCCCCATCAATTCCATTACCACATGGGAGGAGTTAGTTAAGCAGTTCGTGAACAAATTTCATCCACCCAACAAGACAGCTCAACAAAATTGATGAAATCTTGAGCTTCAAACAGAAACCAGTTGAAACATTACAGGAGACATGGGAATGATTTAAGGGAATGTTGGTTATTTGTCCACACCATGGTATTCCTGAGCAGATGTTGGGGCAGCATTTTTATATGGGTCTGGCTGATACTGTAAAGGCAAATGTTGATGCTTCAACTGGTGGAGCATTCTTGAGCAAAACATGGAGTGAAAGTCATATCCACCTTGATAAGATGGCGCAGAATTCAGGATGGATAACCAGGAATGCACCCATTACTCCTGTAGTTCACTCAGTGCCCTTCGATCCATCCAATACTATTGCGGAGAACGTGGCCACCTTGATAACACAGATGAGCATACTAACTAAGAAGGTGGAGGAATCAGGGTAAAAGCACAGGTACACATCATGGATAAAACCAATGGGGGATTATGCACATCTTTCATTAGTCAACCAATTGGTAATCAGTGGAATGCAGAATGTGATCATCCTCCTTATCCAGAAAACATGAATTATGTGTAAAATTATGGAAGCCAGAGACAAGGGGGGCAGAACTGGGGTCAGCAAGTTCAACCGTATAGACCACCTCACCAACAGCAGAACAGTGGAAACATGGGTGTCATGAGACCGCAAGGTAATGTAGCACCATATAAGAGGTCACAAGGTTATAACCATCAGAATCAACAACAAGCATACCACCCTCCTCAGCATCAACAGGGGGAAGGAAAGAAGATGGGTTCTCCAGGTTAGAAGCTATGATGCAACAGGTATTGGGTCAACTGTGAAGATCAGTGAAAGATTAGATTCCCATGACTCACCCATTAAAAATATCGAGGTATAGCTGGGGCAGATTTCAAATGCAGTTAACAATAGTCCTCATGGAACTTTACCTGCTGATACTCAGGTGAATCGAAGGGACCAGGGCCCAAAGCAGCTAATGGCAGTGAGTATCCACAATGGTAGAGACCTGGACCTGGAACAGGAGATGGTGCATGAAAGTATATAGACAGATACATTAGTGCAAGTGCCTATTGGAATTGATGACTCGTCTCCTTTGACCAAGGTCACAGTGCAGCCAGCTGAAGGAGAATCCAGTAAGCAAGGTGAAGCTGAGAAAGAACTAGATGAAATCACAGAGCCAGCAGTTGAGGTGGTGGTGGAAAAGGAAAAAGAACAGATAATAGGAAATAAGAGACCACCAGGTCCATTCCCTCAAAGGCTGGCGAAATATCAGAAGGATGAGCAGTATAAGAAATTCTTGGACATGTTAATGCAAATACAGGTAAATATCCCATTGATTGATGCGTTGAAGGAAATGCCTGGCTACGCTAAAATGATGAAGGACTTGATGTCCAAAAAATTTGACTTCCATGATCTGGCTATTGTCACCCTTACCCAGACTTGTAGTGCGGTGGTGACACGTCCTATTGCTGAAAAGTTGTCTGACCCAGGGAGTTTTACAATTCCTTGTACCATTGGCAACTTAGCTTTCGCCAAAGCTCTATTTGACTTGGGGGCCAGCATTAATCTGATGTCGTTGGCCATATATAAAAGACTGGGGATTGGTAGAGTCAGGCCTACCTCTATGCTCCTGCAACTTGCTGATAGGGCGGTGAAGAGACCGTCGGGTATTCTCGACGATGTGTTAGTGCAAGTGGGGAAATTTGTGTTCCCTGCTGACTTTGTGATCCTAGACTACCGGGTAGATGAGGAAATTTCCATAATCTTGGGAAGGCCATTCTTGGCCACAGACAGAGCCCTCATCGATTCTGAGACTGGTGAACTTATGATGAGGCTCCATGATGAAGAAATCACATTCAACGTGCAGAAGTCTATGAGGCGACCAAGTGAGTTCGCCAATTGCTCTCTTATTGATGTCGTGAACGTGATCCTGGAAGAAGATGATGCGTCCCTGAATGTTGGGGACCCTTTGACTGCATGTTTGATGAACCTAGATGATATGAACGGTGAGGAACTAGCAGAATGGGTATTAGCACTGGAAGGAAAAGGGGCATGGTCGAGGGCTCTCGAAATTGAACCGTTACATTTGGAAAAGAGAGAGAGTCCGCCAGTCAAGCCCTCCGTTGAAGTACCACCCAAGTTAGAGCTAAAGCCTTTACCAGCGCATCTCAGGTATGCATTTCTTGGACCTAACTCTACATTACCGGTTATTATTTCATCTGGGTTGTTAGATGTGCAGGAACAATAGTTGTTAAAGGTACTTTCAGAATGCAAGACTGCCATTGGTTGGACGATGGCAGATATCAAAGGGATCAGCCCAGCCTATTGCATGCACAAGATTATCCTGGAAGAGGGACACAGACCTTCTAGGGAACTACCCAAATATGAAGGAAGTGGTGAAGAAGGAAATTATAAAGTGGTTAGATGCGGGAATCATTTTCCCCATCTCTGACAGCAGCTGGGTTAGCCCAGTACAGTGTGTACCAAAGAAGGGTGGTATGACGGTGGTAAGGAATGATAAAAACGAGCTTATATCCACGAGAACTGTCACGTGTTGGAGAATATGCATGGACTACAGAAAGTTGAACCTTGCCACCCGCAAAGACCACTTCCCACTTCCCTTCATTGATCAGATGCTCGACCGGCTAGCAGGGAGGTCTCATTTTGTTTTCCTTGACGGGTATTCGGGGTATAACCAGATTTCTATTGCCCCAAGGGATAGGGAAAAGACCTCTTTCACATGCCCTTATGGGGTATTTGCCTTTAGGAGGATGCCATTTTGGCCTCTACAATGCACCTACAACATTCCAACGGTGCATGATGGCCATTTTCACAGACATGGTGGAAGATATTATGGAGGTCTTCATGGACTATTTCTCAGTTGTGGGAAATTCGTTTGATGAATTCCTATAAAATTTAAATCGTGTACTGAAGAGGTGTATCGAGACGAACCTAGTGCTGAATTGGGAGAAGTGCCATTCATGGTACAAGAATGAATCGTCTTGGGACACTTGGTTTCGAGTCTCGGTATTCAAGTGGACAGAGCCAAGGTAGACGTGATTGAAAAACTCCCTCCACCTACGGTAGTCAAATCTATTCGTAGCTTCATGGGACACGCCGGATTCTACCGGCGATTCATCAAGGATTTCTCCAAAATTGCCAACCCTCTCTGTAAGTTACTAGAAAAAGATAACCCATTTGTGTTTTCTGATGATTGCAGGGCAGCTTTTGAGGAGCTAAAGAAGCGGTTAGTCACAGCACCGATTATAGTTGCCCCCGACTGGGAGAAATCGTTCGAACTCATGTGTGACGCTAGTTACTATGCTGTGGGAGCCGTGTTGGGTCAGCGTAGAGATAAGGTAATGCACCCAATTTACTACGCAAGTAGGACGTTGAGTGGAGCTCAGCTAAATTAAACGGTAACAGAAAAAGAAATGTTGGTTGTAGTGTTTGCCTTTGACAAGTTCAGGTCTTACCTGATTGGGTCGAAGGTGATCGTGTGCACTGATCACGCAGCCATTCGGTACTTGGTCGAGAAAAGAGAGTCTAAGCCGCGCCTAATTCGTTGGGTGCTGATTTTACAAGAGTTTGACTTGGAGATTCGTGACCGTAAGGGAACGGAGAACCAAGTCGTTGATCATTTATCACGCCTTGAAGGTGCTGAAAAGGCACCTGAGTCTGAGGATATTTTGGAAACCTTTCCAGATGAGCAGCTGCTGGGCACAAGTGTGGGAGAGGTGCCATGTATGCAGATATTGCTAATTACCTGGCATGCGGCATCGCCCCTTATGAGCTCTCCTCTGTGCAAAAGAAACAATTTTATCGTGACTGCCGAAACTAATATTGGGACGAACCGTATTTGTTCAGAATTTGTATTGATAACATGATCCGGAGATGCGTCCCCGAGATAGAACAATTTTCTACTTTGCAGGCTTGTCACGCATCACCTTATGTGGGACACTACGGAGGAGTACGAACAGCAGCAAAGGTGTTAGAGGCCGGTTTTTACTGGCCAACAATTTTCAAAGATGCCCACCAGTGGGTAAAGGGATGCAACGAATGCCAAAGAACGGGAAACATATCCCGTCGACATGAGATGCCTATGAAACCAATTCAAGAAGTTGAGGTGTTCGATCTTTGGGGGATCGATTTCATGGGTCCCTTTGTCATCTCTTACGGCAATAAGTACATACTTTTTGTTGTAGATTACATGTCCAAATGGGTGGAAGTTGCAGCATTCCCCACCAATGATTCGAGAGTGGTGGTGGGGTTTTTGAAGAAGAATATTTTCACCCGGTTTGGGATTCCTAGAGCCATTATCAGTGATGGGGGCACACACTTTTGCAATCGTGTCTTTGAGAAGTTGCTGGATAAATATGATATGCGCCACAGGGTGGCTACCCCGTATCACCCCCAAACTAGCGGGCAGGTAGAGGTTTCTAACCGAGAGATCAAGAGTGTGCTCACGAAAACTGTAAACGCCACAAGAACGGACTGGGAAAAAAAACTTGATCATGCACTATGGGCCTATAAGACTGCATTCAAAACACCAATCGGTATGTCCCCATACAAGTTGGTATTTGGGAAGGCCTGTCATCTGCCTGTAGAGCTAGAACATTGAGCTTGGTGGGCCCTAAAGCAATCGAACATGGACCCCGATGCTGCTGGGGAAAATAGACTGACAGAGCTGCATGAGCTGGAGGAATTCAGATATCACGCTTTTGAAAGTACAAGGCTATACAAGGAAATAATGATACGGCTACATGACAAGCACATTGTGGACAGAAATTTCAAACCGGGAGACAAGGTATTATTGTACAATTCAAGGTTGAGACTGTTTCCTGATAAGCTTAAGTCCCGATGGTCTGGGCCGTTCAATGTTATTGGAGTGTTCCCGTCTGGGGCTGTGGAGATAACCAGTGAAAATGGCACAAACACCTTCAAGGTTAATGGCCAACGACTCAAACTGTATGTGGGAATGGATGACACAAAAGAGTTGTCGGAGGTGCGCCTCGATGAACCACAAAGGTTGAGCGATCCTTAATTGTGCCTACTCTGCATCGTGTCGCGACATTAAATCAGGCGCTTCATAGGAGGCAACCTATTGACTTGTTGTAATTGTCGTGCTACGACATTAACTAAGGCGCTTGTCGGGAGGCAACCCAATTCGTAGTTAAACCTTAATTTGGCTAGAAGTGTTTCGTGTATTTGTAGGTACTAATAAGCTTGCAAGTGCATTCGGGCGAAATGAGCAATGTTTTAGCATGACGGAAAGCGGGGACAAAGCCAGGGTCGAGCAGGCTTTATGCCTGTAATGCCCAGCTAAAACTAGACCAGCCAGGCGTTACGCCTCTAACGCCCAGCAAACGCCAGGGGGGACTAGGCGTTACGCCTCTAACGCCCAGCAAATGCCAGGGGGGCCAGGCGTTACGCCTCTAATGCCCAGCTAACGCCAGGGTGACATGGCCTTATACCTGTAATGCCCAGATAACTCTAGGTAAGTCCTCTTTATATTTTTATAGCTCCCACCCCTTTGTCAAGCACAGAATTCACTCCCAAGCACTCATCAACAGTGTCAAGCACACCGTACCCACACCAAAACACATATATTTCCCCACAGATTTTCACTACAACAACACACACAGTACACAAAAATTGATTGCTCATCAAAACACCTAGTTTTGTTCGTGGTTCACTTTCACCCGACGACCACACATCAATCTTCGAAGTATGATTCTATTTCTATCCTTTGCTACTTCGAATTGGGTGTTACGGATGAGAGAGGTGTGGACTTCATTCATGGTGATTCTTCATGGGTTTATGCATTTCATGGTAATATTGTGTTGTGAACCCCAATCCCTGAAACCCTTAAGGAATGGGCTGAAATTGTGAAGCTAGGTGGTATTATGGAACCCCAAACAGATTTGGGTACATGAGGCAGTCCCTCAAGTCCATAAGAACCCCCATGGAAATTATGTTATCCAAGTGCTCGATGTAATGCCTCAATGGCAATACATGTCCCGTTTGGAGCCCGAGTCTCTGGGAATAACCACTAGTGTCATGAAATCTTGTACTCAATGAAATTTTAATTGTAGGGTGGCTCACGAGAAGCCAATGTGTAGCAGTTGTGTGTCAATTGTTCATAAACTCGCCGAGGTAAAGTTTAAGTAACCTTGGAAAAGTGGGAAAGCGTATGTGTATAGTATATACTCTGACACCCCCTAACTACTGATCATTTGTGCAGGAAGAACGATGCTACCCAGAAAAGCAGCCGGCAAAGGAAAGGCCACGTCTTCGGCTCCAGCTAAAGCCAAAGAAAAACCCCCACCACCTCCGAAGAAAAGAAAGGGGGGAGATGCCACTTCAAGTATGACAAGTGAAGAGGCAGTGGCAGCTGTGGCTGACATGAGACAGCAAAACCGATGGCCAACGGGAATACGGCATCAATAGCATACCCGCACATTCCAGGAGTTGGTATACACACTGCAAGCCTAAACATGTCCACCCTGAGGGAGCTATTCGGGAAGGGAGTGTGCGAACAAAATTCCCATCAATTTGGAGGAGCATTCATGAGTTGGGGTTAGGCTATGTGTTCAAGCACAATGGGAACATCAACCTTAACCTAGTCAGGGAGTTTTATGAGGGGTTTGACCCTAAAGACAAAGAGGAATTGGTGCCAATCCGGGGGCACCTGGTAGATTTTTCGGCCAAGGCTATATGTGATTTTCTAGGTGCCCCGAATGTTCCTGTGGAGCCTTTAGATCAATTCATGTGGCAGCCTAACTATAGAGAGTTGAGGCACACACTCTGTGGGGTCGATTCTATGGCTGCTTGGGTTCGGGATAGGGCCACAAATCGCCACAAAAGGTTCCCCAAGAAGAAGATGAAAGCTGAAATCCAGGTGTGGCTTAAATTGATTAATGCACGGATACTATCGTGCAACCATGACACCTTGATCAGCCGAGAAAGAATTTGTGTACTCTATTTCCTAATGACGGGACAGAGAGTGAATGTGGGCCATCTAATCTACTATCAAATGGCGTTGGTGCATTCCAACAAAAGAATTGATCGAATACCATTCCCCAATTTCCTGACCCAGTTCCTGCTCAATGAAAATGTGGAGGTAGAGCCTGACATTGACCATACCATTGATCAACTCACCTGAGAGACTGACATCACAAGCTTACGACTGAAAGAAGAGTCTTCATTGACCAATGGCGAGCGCAATGCGCGGGATGATAGCTTCATGGCCCATCTTTATGGGATGATGGATTTGTAGTTGCGTATAGGGGGTCGCCCAGCTTCGGTTGATGAGAAGAATGAGTTGGAGTAGTGATACCCGCTCAATGCTCACGCTCAGCAGATGATTGGAGCAGGTGAGGGATACAGGCTCCCGGATGACGAGGATGTCAACACACCTGAGCAATCTGATGCAGAGCCGATGCGCTCAGATGATGAGGATGATAGAGAAGACGAGCATGAGGAAGAATGGAGAGCGTCAGATAATGAAGACACTGATTGATCAGGGAGTTTCTTGCACCTTATTTTTACTTCTTGTTTTGTCTATATGTGATGCACTAAGGACATTGCATGATTTAAGTGTGGGGTGTTGTAAATATTTGTTGTGGTTTTTTGTGTTTAGTGTGCTTTCTTGTTAGTAGTTTTAGCTTTTCATGTTAGTAATTTTTGTTTTTTTTTGTAAGTTTTGTAGCTTTTTCTATTAGTCTTTTTGTTTTAGGTAGAACAAAACAGAAAAAAAATTAGAAATATGTGGACTCTTCCCGACGATGGATCTCCTAGACAGTTTTCTTGAGGGAAGTAAGTCTAAAGAAAATAACAAAAAGATTTTTGTTTTAGGTAGTGTAGTAATTCCCCCTTGGTTTTTCTTTGGACCGCGGTTCTTTTCCAAGGGTTTTTAATTGAACCGGGTGTAGGTAGTTTTTAATTTTTAGGAGTAGGAACCACATGGTTGAGAAATTAATCGCAGCAATATCTCAGAACTGTGTGATGCCTTGAGCATAGTCAATACTCTAGTTGTGACGCTTAGGCTCAATTTTTGACTCTAGGATAAATACCTTAAATCGTGGATTCTTAAATTTGCTTAACTGCTTTGACTGGAGTGTCGTGATAGAACCAATCCTGAACGAGTTATGTGCCATGTCTGTGTGAGATTTTGTATGTATTCTATGCATTGCATTTGATGTCTAGAACTTGCCCTGTGTGTGTGCGAGTCGAAATAGTAGTATTGTTCAGTCTAGGAAGAGATATAGGCGTTTCTTTGTTAAGCCAGATATATAAAGTTTACCCACCTAATTATTATGTATCGTAGTTAACCCCGTTGAGCCTATAATCCTGTTTCTTTGG
>ML416707.1:0-22594 GCA_005239525.1 Nicotiana knightiana | reverse complement strand
TAATGTTGTTGACCTCTATGTTAGAGTAGTTAGTGAATTGTGAATAAAGCATGGTATTTGTGAGTCGATTATTGAGGCGAGGATGTCACACCTTTGTGCTTAAACTATTTTAAAAATTCTTGGTATAACGCGTTAAGGGATTTGCTTAATAAGTTGTGTTCATGGGTGTAGTTTAATTGCTCGAGGACGATCAAATGTTTAAGTGTGGGGTGTTGATGCGTGTCTAGAATTCATGGTTTAACGCATTATGTGCCTTACATTTTATGTGCGTTAATGGTAAAAATACACCTCGTTTGAGCATAATGGAGTCTATTTCATGTGTAGGTGAATTGGAGATGGAAGCCGAGCTAAATGGATGCATAAACGTCAAAAATACGCTCAAGAGTCAAAAAGGAGTGACCCTTGCTTTAGCCGGGCGTTAGGCTTGTAAAGCCTGGTCATGCCAGGTGTTAGCCAGGCGTTAGACCTGTAAAGCCTGGTCATACCAGGCGTTTGGCAGGCGTTAGACATGTAATGCCAGGTCCTAGATCCGGCCCAATCCGGGTTTTAAGGCTTTAAGTGTTTCCCGGTTTGACTAGAAGTATCCTACACGTTTAGGGCTTGTCCCAAAACATATAAATAGACCTAAACACACAACTTTAGAGGACTTTTTCCATTGGAGACAGGAGGAGATTGTGGAACACTACTTAGAAGATCAAAAAATTGATTTTTACATCCTTTATTCCTTACTCTGTAATTTAATTATGCAAGTTATTTTGGATTTGATTACTATGAGCATGAGTAGCTAATTTATTTAATCTAAGGTTTTGGTGGAACCCGTTGGGGATGAACTTTCTATGAATATTAATATAGTTTTGATTGGTTGTTAATCTCTGTTTGTTCAACTACGCTCTTGTTGTAGTTAATTGAATGGCCATCAATTAGTTGTGCCTATTTATTATGTATATTCTTGAGAAAGAGTGCATATTTAGGTAGTTGCTGAACAACATCACTCCCGGAGTATAGACGAGAGTCATAACCGAGGGTTTAGAGGTTGGGTTAGAGATAATATACCTCGGGTGCAATCTAAAGTGAGATGTAACATAAATATAGCTAGCGTAGCTCGAGAGAGTGCGACTAGTAAATTATCATAAATGCTCGAGAGAGATTTACGATAGCTATAGAGTTCATGATTGATAGAGACAACCAAGTCAAAGTTGTAGGAACATACAACTAGAGAAAGTACCAACGGGGGAAACCATTGTCTTAGACCTTTATTCTAATTGTTTACAACTGCTATTAATTAATCTTAGTTTAGCATTTTCATTGATCTTAGTGGTAATTACAACATCGTTTACTATTCAGAGTTTGAGAAAGTTAATTAAGTGAGAGTTTAGTATTCTGACGGCTTGCTTGATACGTTAATTCCCTGTGGGATCGATTCTGGGCTTAATACCCCGGATTATATTTGCGACACCCGCTTAGTCTTTTATTAGACATAGTTGAGCGTGATCAATGGTTAATAATATATGCCCCAATAATCTCCCACTTAGACTTGTAACAATGCATATACAAGGATAATAATAATGTACATTGGCGAAGTAATAGTTAGTTGATGGAATCAATGTCTCGATTTAGAGATATATGATACACCTTTATGAAAGCTTATAAGTTTTCATGTGTAAACTCGGCCGGTGAATTTTGTATCCGACATATGAAATAAGTTAAGCGAAAGTCTAAAGGAAATAATCAACAAATTAAATCGTCAGTAATTTAATTTAATTGATTAGTATCTGAATCTTAACATGGGGAGTTAAATAAGATTTAATGGATGAATTTCGAAATTGAATAAGGAGTGCAATTACGAAATTTTAGTGGAATAAGGTTCTCCACCTAGATGGGGAGAGGAAACGGGGCCCAAAATTTTCAGCCTATTTTCTTAAAAATTTCACTCACACGAAATTACTATTTTCGGATATTATTTGGGTAACACAGTAGCAGACCGTTGAACGTTCGGAGATCGTGATCGTATGGGTGGTGGAGATTTCAACAAGACGATGTGAAAGTAAATAGCCGTATTCACGCTTCAAGAGGTAACTCGTGAAATCCCGTTTATACTAGTTGTCTAGATTACATGTGATTTTGATACTGAAATTGCTTCCGCTACATATGATTATCCAACACATACAACAACAAATATGAAGGTAAAATTAAATTTTTATCTCCATGAACATAGAATACCGAACAACACGGCTAAAGTAGGCTCTAATACCACATGTTGAAATTTCTAATACATATGGAGAGCCAACACAGCGAAAATTATATAAGAAACGTACTTTCAGCCATGGTTGTTCAAGTGATGTAGAGAATTACCTTGGAAGGACCTTGACAGAAAACCTAGAGTCTTCTAGCCTGTGTCTATCATAGGATACCAGACTGATAGAGTCATAGGCGTATTTATAGGCAGGCTAGGGACTCTTAGACAAATATTTTACCTCTAGGGACTTCTTTTTAAATTATAATTACCCTAGGGACTATTAATATATAGTAATTTCTTTCCATCAAAGAAATAACCATATATGCACCACTACATAATATTATCTGATATATTATTTCTTTTAGAAGACAAGGAAAATAATTTATTACATTATATGTAAGCCATACTAGAAATCTCTAAAAGAATACTGTAAATTTCTAACAATTAGTTGCACAAAAGTACTTCGACGGTACCAAATTTCACACAGAAACTACAGAACCATAACTTCAAACTATTATATACTTGGGAGAAGCTTTAAATCGCTGTTAGCATTTTAGAAACTAGAAGATGCGAGTAATATATCTTCTTAAATAAATTGCGGGACAAGAACAATAAATTATACATCTTTTTAACGCGTGTTTAAAGGATAGTTAAACTCTTCACCAAAAAAATTACCGCAAATTAAATTTTAAATCACTAGAAAACAAAGTTAATATTCCACGAACTAGATGTCTCCGTGCTGCGCTGTGTGTTTGTTGGGAGAATCTTAGATATCAATATCTCCATTGAATTAGAAGAAAGAATTTCTATAGAAGGGAAGTTTTTCTATCGAGAAGTTAAAGTGAACTTCCTGTCAATTGATCCCAAGCATTTAATCTTCTATTAATATATAAAAAGAGAAGTAAATCCATGAAAATAAACCAAGTGTCAAAATAAAATATCAATACGTGTCATAATTTAGGATAAACTTCCAACAAATTTGGAGATTCAAAAAAATTAAAACTAACAAAATTTTAAATAATTAACCAATTCAGTTACTCACGTCATGGAGTCCCACGTTTATGGGCAAATACTTTTTAAAACTGAAACTAAAAAAGAATTTAAAAAAGAAATTTTATATATATATAAAATCACTTTTAAAGGAAATACAGTCACTTTATTTTTTTGTCAATCACGTTTAATAAAGGAAATACATGTCACACCTCCTTTTCACCATCGGTGAGGGTAATAAGGGAGTTTTTCCAATTAAAGTGATATTATTCAGTTTTGGGACTTATTATTATTTCAGAGTCGCCACCCGGATTTTTGACGATGCTCCGGGACACCGTTTTGTTTTAAAATCCCAAACCGAGGAAATTTTGACTCTGTTTTAATTTGTCTGCGACCAGAAATTCGAAGAAATTCTGTTAACCCCAGAGAAGGTGTTAGGCACTCTCGAATTCCGTGGTTCTAGCACGGTCTCTTAACTATTAATATTTGGCATAATTATCTAATTATTTACATATTTTAAACATATTGTGCTTTTTAGCCTTTTTTTCTCACTTTTAAAATCGCTTTTAATATTTATGAATTTATCTTGAATAAGTCACGATGTCATGCACTTATTTGTTTTTGGACACATGGCAAACACGTCACAAGAAATGCACCCGTGATTGCTATGTGCGTTTTTATTTAGTTGTTTGGAGTTGAGGGTCGGGGCATGAGTTGCCACTCCCGAGTGTAGGTTATGGTAATTTGAGATAATATTCGATTTTATCAAATTTCAAACTAAAAGGTATTTTCAACCTAAAGGGTATGTAAGAGATTGTTTGAACCTAAATTCACTTAGTCTAAAGGATAAGATGTTTGGGCTATGGCCATTTTTAGCCCAAGTTATTTAACCCTTTCGGCCAATCCTAATTTTAGGCTATTTTTGTAAGAAGAGGAAAGCTATGTTACGCAACTAAAGCATGTTAACAAGGAAGGGTCTAAAATTACTGATTTACAAATCACACATTCAAAAAAAAAATAATCAAATAAAGCGCATAGAACATTGACTGAAATAGTTTTATCAACTTCAAATGACCTAAACTCATACTTTTTGATATACACATTGAGTTCTACATATTGTTGTAAATTCTGGACTCTGAAGAACACGAGATGAATCTGATGAGAAAATACTTTGAATAGTAAATTCATATTTATATATATACTTCAAAATTCCTTTGATCTAAAAGTAGTCATTTTCAAAACTTCAATAAGTATTTACGGGGTCATTTGGGCAGGTTAATTTGAACGCAAAATTGTAAGAAAATATTTAGAAAGGATGCTTTTGAATTTTCAATCAAATCTGAATAATTAAATGATTAACGTATGAAACTTTGTATTTAAATTTGAGAATAAACAACCTTGAGGCTAAGGGCTTTTCGCATTTTTCCAAGCCCAATGGATTGTGCTCAAGATGTTTCAAGCCCTGGCGGGCTATTATCAATGGCTTGGCCAATTTAAACTGTCCAGAATAGTCATGTTTGAGTCCAGTGTACTCAAAACAGATCTGGAGCTAATTATACGCATTTTTTCTGAAAAAATTATATACATACTGAAGGGAAGGACTGCTAACACAATAAATATAATGTTCAGTATTATATTACAATGATTATTACGATCCGAAACAAAATCACAGCTTCTACTAAAAATACACTTTTCTAGATAAAAGAGAACTGAAAATTAAAGCGTCTAAATTGGTTGCTCCCACTTGGGTTCTCTAAGACTATTCACTTGTGCCTTCATTTGTAATTTCTGAACAACCAAATAGGCAGGTGTGTTATGCATCCTTCAGAGTAAATCTGACCATTAAGGGGGTTAGATCTGACTCTAATGATGTTATACTACACAGTACTAAAAAGAACATTTTTATGCATTCTTCCTGGAATGAACCTGACCATGAAAGAGCCCAGATTCACTTCCAGTGATGCCACCCTATTAGACACGACAAACCAGCAAGTATCCATACAAATACTTTGACTACTCTAGACATTTTTTAAGGAGTGAATCTGACCATTTTGGGGGTTCAGATTCCCTGCCTTAATGCCTTTTCAACCATGCAATTTGTACCCTTAAAATGGCGTAATTTCAGTAAGTAACTAATGTTTGTGCACTACTATGGGGTGAATTTGACCATTAGAAGGTCAAATTCATCTACCCTAGTGCAGATTATTTCAGTAAGACTGAGGCAGATACAAAGAAAACATCTAGCTCATTTTTATGGGTACTAACAACACAAAATTCATAGTCTAAACACAAAGACAGAAACCAAACTATACCAGCAAAATTTCAAAAGATGACAAATACATCAGTTTCATCTACCCATAAAGCTTAACTGATATGTTAAGCATACCCTTGAATGTTTGCTCATTACATTTTCAGATTTTTCATACAAGAGGAAGAAGAAAGAAATTTCAGTTACAAAAGAAATAACGGATTAACACAGCAAATAGAAGAAAAGATCTAAAAATTTCATTAAGAGTGAATTGTTACATACCTTTTCAAAGAGCAAGATAACAAAACTTGACCAAATAAAGGTCAAGCAAAAGATGGTAGTCAGCAAAAAGAAGAAAAACCCCAGCATCAACAAACAGAAAACCCAAAAAAACCAGACAGCCCAGCTGGAATCGACCCAAAAGTTTGAATATGAATACTTAAAACTCCCAAAAATCAAAATCCCAAAGAAGAAACAAAATCTGAGAACCAAGCAATAAGTTGATGAACTTTTGTTCAAGGGAAATCACATTTTTCTCTTTGTTGTCTACTAATATTTTTCAAAATTTGTTTGTGAACAGCAACTGCTTATGACTTTCTATGTTTTCAGATGTTTTCAGTAGTAAAGGTCTATTTTTTCAGTGATAAAAATGCAAAGAATTCCCTTCAGAAAAAATCTGTCATTTTCAGAGGACGAGGTAAGGTATTTATAGGGGTATTTGGGATAGGGTATGCTTAGCATTTTCCCTATCCAATAAGCTGAAAAATAGTACAAATACAGCTGTCAACCTTATCCTTTTGGGACAGCTGTACCTATTCTAGAAAATTCTAGCCCATGAAATTATCCTTTTAGCCCCAAAAAATCTGATTTCCTTATTCTGGAAAGTTCTTGGGTTGTTACACCCAAGATTCCTTAGCTAAAAATCCTAAATCACCCCTCAATACCTCTTAGAATTACATTTTTAGTAATTAAGGTTTATATTATTTACTAAGTTGATTTTAAGTAATAATTAATACTTAATGAGGTCACTTAAGTTAATTTCTAGGTTGAAGAACTTGAGCATGAATTAATTTAGACTTAGATTTAACTGCGATCAACTCAATTTGGAAAATTAGGCCTAATCATCCTATTTGAGTGATTAAATCAATAATTAACCTTAACCAAGTTGATTTTTAACACCTATCTAAGCGAGTTACTTTTAGGAATTAAGTTAGGTCCTTAGACTTAGGTTAATTACATTATTTATTTCAGTTTCAGATGCATACTTAATCAGTCAAGTATAGTTATCTCTTTATTACCTAATTAATAATTACCTAATCGATTAATTTGGGTGGGTGATTAAACTTTTAGATCATACTGAAATCAAAAGACAAATTAGGGTAAATAGGTTTAGGTTTGAACACAATACAACAAATTAGTCTAGATCCTAAAACCTATAAACTAAGCAGGGAATCAATCAATGACAACTAACCAGCAGTGATTATCTTTCGCAAATTGCTACACCAAATTAATTACCAGAAACAATTACACATATACATGGTCTGGTTTTATTTAGAATCTTAAGACTACCTTCCTCTAATCAGAAAGTTTTAAACATGAATTAAGAAATCAAACAGAAAATTTACGAATCTTAACTAAACGACAATGATGAAAACAGTAACATAAACATGTGTACTAAAACAGTCACGCATACGATTTTATTAAGAAAAACGAAGGAAAGACAGAAAGGGAAGGGGGGGATACCAGTAAGAATGATTTGGGTGAACTCCGGCGAGCTCGAAAGAGACTCTAACTCGCCTGAATCGATGGCTCTTGTCAAGAGCCTTCGACTCATGTGAGTTTAAGTCACAGAGTAATGAAAAATCGACTTTACAAGGTTTAGGGTTTTTTTTTTTTGGATTTTCAGATTTGACATAGGTTGAAATAGAGTGGTTCTTTTTTGGATTTTCAGATTTGACATAGGTTGAAATAGAGTGGTTCTTTGGGAAAACTATACCTAGGGGGTGATTGGGGAGGTGAAGGAGGTTGTAGGGTGAAATTTTGGGGTCGATTGGTGGAGATCCGTCGCCGGTAGGCTATTTACGGCCGGCGGAGGCGGTGAGTGTTTGAGGGCGGCTAGGGTTTGGTCTAGGGAGAGAGACGAGAGAGTGGGGGAGTGTTCTGGGGGCGAATGGGGTATGGGGGTAAGGTTTGGACAGTTTTATACTTAGGCTTTAGGGGATTCCCAGCCGTTAGATCTTAGGAGATCAACGGCTGAGGTCTGATGTGACTTAAACGGGGTAGTTTGGTGTAATGGGGGGCCAGGCCGGGTTAGAGAGGATTGGGATGGGTATTTTTGATGGGTAGAGGTGCGTTGGGCCTGGGTAAATCAGTCCAGGTCCGAATTTAGGCTTGATTTAACAATTAACTAATTAATTTCAATTAAGTTTAAACTAAAAAAAAGTGTAATAATTAGTTCTAACTTAATTTTGCCCAATTTGTACACTGACTGATCAATTAATTAAGAGTAAATATTTAATTTGATACTCCCAATTATTTATAGAACAAATTTCACAATTGGCTAAAACAAAGTGATTAAATCCAGAAATTAAACATTTAAACTAATTTATTATATTTCGTTATTAGTTACAATAATAATTAAGGTTACGCACCTAATTAGGCCACTTTAAATTATTTATAAATTTAAAAGGCGAATTATGATTTCATAATGCAAAATTAATTCACAAATTCAATAAAAATCATAAAACTAAATAATTTATTGCATTTTGTATAGGATTATATGGTAGGTAAAAATCATGTGCTCACAGCTGCCCCTCTTTGCTCGGAAACACGAAGAGTTTTCGGGCAAAGACAAAGTGAGCAGTCATGAACGACTTTACCTATTCATATACTCCATTGTGAAGCATTTTTTAAAAGTTTGACCGAACCCTGCTTCAAAGGTTGCTTACATATCCTTGGCTATAAAGGAATCAGGTCAGTGTAGTTCTGAAAGTTTTGGTAGCTGGGACTACCGAGTAATTGTGGTTTCACTGCGGTTGCTGCTGCTGATCTCCTTATTACACCCAAGTACAAAACGAATGACTAGCTAAAACCTATCAGCTACTAAATTACAACATTCCTATCTAGGACTTGGTCTTGAGTCTTGATCTTTTGTTGTCTCTGACCTGGATCCTGGTGTTTGTTAATCGAAGATGCTGATTTTGTCTTATCGTTCCTCAGATCAAAGCAGGATATACTGGACGGATGACTTCAATCTCGTCCTGAATAGTCCATATCTTCCCCGTTTGTGCACTTTTGGATTCAATCTTCTCTTCTTCTTTTTTTTGTTATTTGTTGGATCGAAACTTCTTCTTTTTGTAGTCTCGAGTTCCAATGTCACTTAGCTTTTTGTAGTTGAGACACTTGTCTTAATATAGTGTTTTTGCTTCTCCTATTCTATATAGATAATATAATGTGTTTTATATATAATATATTATCTTATGTATAATATCCTAATAGTTTCTTTATATTTTTGTATTTTCGTTAATAAATAATGAGTCCTATTTATTAAGTAAATTTTTCTACATGAGAAATCTAATTAGCATATGTATTTTTGTGATATCATTTGATATTTGTTTTTTTTTTTAGTATTCTTTATTTATGACTATTTGTTTATTATGATTTTAGTTATGTGTATATGTACTAATTTTTTCATAATAATTCTAATTATTTTTATAAGTTTTATATATATATATATATATATAAACTACGCCCAATTTGAATAAGCAACATATTTTTTGTATTTCCCCTTTTTATTGATAATTATACGATATTTACATTTATTAATTCAAGTAGCTTAACCAATTAATTTAAAATTTAAAATTCAAAAAAAAAAATAGTTAGAAAAGTAGTTTATTTTGTCTTAACAATGCTACTTGGCTTTTTGTAGTTGAGACACTTGTCTTAATGTAGTGTTTTTGCTTCTCTTGTTCTATATAGATAGATTTTTGTATTTTCGTTATGAAATTATGAGTTCTATTTATTAAGTAAATTTTCCTACATGAGAAATATAATTAGTATACGTATTTTTGTGATATCATTTGATATTTTTTTTTTTTAGTATTCTTTATTTATGACTATTTGTTTATTATGATTTTAGTTATGTGTATATGTACGAGTTTTTTCATAATAATTCTAATTATTTTAATAAGTCTTATATATATATAAACTACGCCCAATTTGAATAAGCAGAATACTTTTTGTATTTTCGTTTTTTATTGATAATTATATGATATCTATATTTATTAATTCAAGTAGCTTAACTAACTAATTTAAAATTTAAAATTCAAAAAAAAAAAAAAATAGTTAGAAAAGTAGTTTATTTTGTCTTAACAATGCCACTTAGCTTTTTGTAGTTGAGACACTTATCTTAATGTAGTGTTTTTGCTTCTCCTATTCTATATAGATAATCTAATGTGTTTTATATATGATGTATTATCTTATGTATAATATCCTAATAGTTTCTTTATGTTTTTGTATTTTCATTAATAAATTATGAGTTCTATTTATTAAGTAAACTTTTCTACATGAGAAATCTAATTAGCATATGTATTTTTGTGATATCATTTGCTTTATTTATTTTTTAGTATTCTTCATTTATGACTATTTGTTTATTATGATTTTAGTTATGTGTATATGTACGAATTTTTTCATAATAATTCTAATTATTTTTATAAGTCTTACATATATATATATATATATATAAACTACGCCAATTTGAATAAGCAACATATATTTTGTATTTCCCCTTTCTATTGATAATTATACGATATTTACATTTATTAATTCAAGTAGCTTAACCCATTAATTTAAAATTGAAAATTAAAAAAAAAAGTTAGAAAAGTAGTTTATTTTGTCTTAACAATGCTACTTGACTTTTTGTAATTGAGACACTTATCTTAATAGAGTGTTTTTGCTTCTCCTATTCTATATAGATAGATATAAACTACGCCCAATTTGAATAAGCAACATATTTTTTGTATTTCCCTTTTTTATTGATAATTATATGATATCTACATTTATTAATTAAAGTAGCTTAACCAATTAATTTAAAATTGAAAATTAAAAAAAAATAGTTAGAAAAGTAGTTTATTTTGTCTTAACAATGCTACTTGGCTTTTTGTAGTTGAGACACTTGTCTTAATGTAGTGTTTTTGCTTCTCCTGTTCTATATAGATAGATTTTTGTATTTTTGTTATGAAATTATGAGTTCTATTTATTAAGTAAATTTCCTACATGAGAAATATAATTAGTATATGTATTTTTGTGATAATTAGTATATATATATATATATATATATATATATAGAAGATAAGGCATATTTGAATTTGCTATGAGAAAGTCTTTGAATTATGATTCAACAAAACATACTTTATGGATAAGGTTATCTAACTGAAATCCTAATAGATGTTAAATGAAAATAATATAATTTAAATTCAAGTGTAGATAATATACTAAAATTAAATATATCATATTGGAAACAAAATATAAGTATTTCCAAATCATTATTTATTATAAGTAAGATATTAAATAAAAAATTAATTAAAAGAATTATAGTAAAAAAAGGATGATAGGGATTATGTGAGGAATTTATGACTTTGAATAATTTGTAAAACAAATAAAGTAAATAATTATAAAATGTGAAAAGTTATGGTTAACAAATTTAGACAACGAACAAAGCTTATATATTGATTTTTCTATAATATTATAACCATTCGAGGTGTCAAATGTATTAGCATTTTCTCATGTAAGCTTTATAATATGCTAAATATTAAAATTATTAATAAACCTGTATATTCATGATTACATTTATCAATTGTCCGCGCATTACGCGGGTACATGTACTAGTTCTATATTAATAAGCGGCAATTTTATATTTTAGAGTTAAATAACTGCCTTTAGTAACTTCCCTTATCTTAACTCCTCTAAACGGGTCGGGTCAGTTTACAGGCGACCCACCCACGACCCAATATCATACAATTTACATTAAATCCTAGGAACACCTAGCTCAACGTAGCTTATATTTATATATAGGCAGGGTCGTATAACTTCACTGCACTTTTAAAGACTACAAAACATGGCCTCCAGGTCTTCAACCAATCTTGTTTTGTTCACAGTCCTACTCATGTTTACCATCGGTAAGTACCCTCTCTCTCTCGATCTCGAAATGAAGTCTATGATTTTTTAAAGAATTCGCCATAAAAAATGCACACAAATGTTTGGCAATAAATTTTGCAATCAATTAACGGATAAAAGCCAAAGTAATTGTCAACAATGGGAAAATGTTTGCAGTTACGTCAGGTGGAATAATGGTAAAGGCAGATGGCATAGAAGAAGTAGTTGCAGCAACAATACAAGTAGTGAGAAGTAAGCTGTTTCCACAAGCAGGTAGATGCCCAAGATTTTCTTGTCAAACTCACAATGATTGCTATATGAGGGGTTGCCCTGCTTGTTCTTCTGCTGGCTACTGTCTCAACCGCTAGTTAGGGTATTTACACATAACCTAATTGTTGTTTTTCCCCCTAATAAATGCAGTATCTCCTTGTATCAAGAGGCTTCCTTTCTTTGTTCATAGATGTATCTTTTGTTTTTGGGTTACATTTTGTTTGGAGGGTTGTTAGTTGTTACTTGTTGTATTGTATTGTATTGTTACTTTAAATATAATGTTTGTTTTGATTGTTAGTTAAATTTTATTGTATCGTATCGCTAAATTTGTCGTTAAGTAACGATGAAAAGTGTTACTTTATGAACGACTGATTTGGTGCGATCCAGTTGTTATCTTATTTTTTTCCTCTGCCCCTTCTTATTATAAGATAATTCTATCTTATAGTTTATCTTTATCTTTTTATATAATAATTTTATCCTGTATTTTATTTTTTCGTTATAATATTACAAGTTTATTCTTCGTATCACTGATTCATGATATCATGAAACGATAATAAACAATACAATCTATCAAAATATTGTATATATCAAAACGATACGATACAATATAATAATATATAATATATCCTAAAACGATACATAACAATTATCTAAATAAGTTGTTATAGCAACTCTATCCCAATTTATATGAGATTTTTTACTTTTTGAGATTCAAACTTCTCCTAAGCTGTGATTTATATGAATCCTTCATTTAATGTTATGGGAGTATCTTTTATCCGATCCGTTATTTATCCGAATTTTATAAAACTTACTCCAAAATCTTTTAGAAAGTATTTACATAAAAGTTCCCTCATAATTTAATTGACCAAGTACTCCTTTCACAAGAAAATAGTACTTTTTCTGTTTCAGTTTATGTGAATTTTTTTTTTTTTGGTTCGTTTTTAAAAGAATGATTTATTTTAATTTATTATAGTTTAAATTTATAATTTTATCCCTAATGAGAAGTTTTTATAATTATATAAATATTCTAGATCCCTTTGTGACTTATTTAGGACCACAAATTTAAAAAATCTTCCTTTTTGTCTTAAATTACGTATCTAATCAAATGTGTTCACACAAATTAAAATAAATGTAATATAATTTATCTTTTTTTTACGTATTATTAATAGAGCTAAACAAAATAAGATATATTGAGGGCCGACAATTTCTCATGCTAACACGTGAATAGTGCGATTCCAAAGCCTTTTTAAAGAAAAAAGAAATTACTTACCCATCTTACTTACAAAATCTTAACGTTTGAGATGTATTATATATAAATGTGGGCCCCACTTTATGTGGATGACTTAGCCAACCTTGTTTTAATTATGCCACATGGTTTGCAAACCAAAGAGTCATTTATCTGCCAATTTATTTTGCTGCCACGTTGAGCCCTTTAGGCTTATCCAATAATTATTCATTTAATTTTTTAATTCCTTATTAATTAATAATTACTTAATCATTCACATAATTAGGAACTATTTCAAATTAATTAAAATACTACTTACTTTTAATATATTTTGTACACCTTACTATTATGATTATGTGATACTTTATACACTACTATTTCATAAATATCGGTTATTATAGTTCGGATCGTATTTTATTCCAAATCGACAATCTTCAACGAAATTCATTTTCTTTGATCCGTTTACCCTTTAACCTTCACGAATTTACTTATCACTTGTTTGAAATAGCATAATACTTATAATCTCAAGATAATCTCATTCTCGAGTTTACGTCGATTAACTACGTACGAAAATGCGGGATGTAACATCTCATTTCCAAGCTTATATCAATTTACTTATGGCGTACTTTCTATGAAAACATGGGATATAACAGGCAGCTTCTCTGATATTTTCTCTGGCTCTGTTTTGTTTCTCTCATCTACCTCTACAGGTTTTGACACTCTTTTATTTTCGAGCCCTGACTGTTCCTTTTCTTCTTAGGCACTTCTACCAACTTTCTTTCATTTCTCAACGTCACTGCATTGACTTGAAGATTTTTCTCTGTATTACTTGGGAGAGCTCCACCAGATCTAGTATTCTGATTGTTAGCCATTTACCTAAATCACCTCTATAAATTTCTGAACTCTGTGTGCAATTATAAATTCTCAGCCCTGACTTGTTGATTCTCAGCCATAACTTTCTGATTGTCTATCAAGAACTTTTTCATCATGTCAGTCAAATTCTCTTCTGCTTGTTGTGGCGGTTGAGGTTGATGATTATAATTCACTTGAGGCTTAGATATTCTGATTTCCACCCCAAGAGAAGTTAGGATGATTCCTCCGGTTCGGATTGTATGTGTTACCATATTGAGCATTTTGATTCATCGCCCCTCTAGCTTGTTGCCCCATATAGTATATGGATTCATGATTCACGGGACATATGTCACTTGTGTGACCTTCACCACATAACTTGCGGCGAGTAGAAATCTGGTGAACATGCTGCATCTATTGTGCTTGGTGCATTGTCATTTTATTCATTTAATTTGCTAATTTCACTATATCTGCCCTCATTGTTGAGAAATCATCAAGCTCGATCACACATGTTGCTTTTTGTTTAAGTGCTCTTCGTGGTTCCCCGTCTCTTTGCAAATTATTATCATGAGCAATGAAATTATTTAGCAGGATCTGAATTTCACTATACGATCTTGCCATGCAACTACCCCAACATGCTGAGTCAAGATTCATCTTTGATGCCTCGTCTAACCCATCAATGAAAGTGTGACACAACATCTCATCAATCTGACAGTGGTGTGGGCAGTCTCTGGGTAGCTTCTTGTATCTTTCCCAAGCTTGTCGAAGAGTCTCCCCATCTCGCTGTTGAAATCCAAGAATATATGATACATTAATGAAACGATACATAACAATCATCCAAACAAGCTATTATAACAACTCTACTCCAATTTATACGAGTCTTTTTTACTTTTTGAGATTCAAACTTCTCTAAGTTGTGATTTATATTAATCCTTCATTTAATGTTATGGGAGTATCTTTTATCCGTCATTTATCCGTCTTTTATCAAAACTTACGCCAAAATCTTTTCGAAAGTATTTACATAAAAGTTCCTACCCTTAATTTAATTGACCAAGTACTCCTTTCAGTAGAAAATAGTATAATTTATCTATTTTTTTACGTATTATTAATAGAGCTAAACAAAATAAGATATATTGAGGGCCGACAATTTCTCATGCTAACACGTGAATAGTGCGATTCCAAAGCCTTTGTTTTTAGAAAAAAATTTATTACTAAACAATTAGGCCTTGGTAGTAACAAAAATATTTGAAATTCATAACTTCTTGATTACTACTTGCCAAGATCTTCAAAAATTAGTGAGCACTTGGTTTTATATAATCGTAGTAGTTGAGGGAATTCGCAACTTTCCTGCCAAGTCTTTATAGAATTTCGCAACCACTTCGTTTTAGTGGGCTGCAGTGGGGAATCATTGTCTAGATAACATTTGACCATTTTTCTTCGTATATTTCTGTAAAGTTAAAATAGACCCCGTCTGATTTTATGAGTTTGAGGGTCTGTCTCGAAATTAAGTCCATATCGAAGTAAGTTCGAGTTCGAGCTCGAAGAGCACGAAGATTGAAGAATCGAGATCGAACAAGATCAACATCGAGTAACGGAATAACGAGATATCCGCAATCGACCAAGTCTCGGCGGGAATCTCAGAATTGGCGGAATCCTTAACGGTTATTGATATCATTCATGTATTTTATTTCCGAAATTAGAGATATACCTTATTTAGGATTCCTCTACTGTATAAAGAGAAACCCTGTTCATTTGTAAAGGCATCATATATCACACATATAATTACTGAGAAATAATAATACTCTTTTACTTGCTTACAATTCTCTAATGTACTTATTGTTCAAATTGTTCTTGTTGCTCTTAACGCTTGGTCTCGAGCCTATTCTTAATTGAGGTCCATAACCTGCAAACGACACTTGTTTGGTTCATTTCAATCGTTTAATTCGTTTATTCATTTAGTCATTTATCAATTGGCATTGAATAATATCACGTATCCTTATAACCACATTACAAATTTAATTGTTACTCGTATTTCGAGGTAAACAGTTTGGCGCCTACCGTGGGGCTAAGGATAATAGTGATTGTTCAGTGCTGGTTCTGGTATACCACACTATTTTATGGTTGTTTCTTATTAAGAATTTTGTTTTCAGGTTGAATCATGTCAAACTCGCAAAACACATCTACACACGGTGATAACGGCCTCGAACTCCATGGAGAAAACGAGAATATTATCGCCCCAGGAATCCAGGTGCCCCAGGCTGACCTCGGAGGAGCACTGCCCGTCAACCCGGTTGATACCAGTTCTCATGTTGCCTTGAATGTGAATTTAGGCGCAAACCCCGAGGGAAGTGTGCGCAGAGAGGGTCGAACGGAAGGTAGAGGAATACAGGACAGAGGAGACGAAGGAGTCTCCAAGTAATATTAGAAATGTTGCAAGCCCAACAAAACACCATTGCTTAGTTGCAAAATCAGCACAGGGCACCAAATAGGGTCGAACAGGAGGTTACTCGCCGTACCGAGATAGTGCCTGAAAGATCGGGTGATAACACTTCAACAACCGATCCCGCTGTAATGAGGATGCTCGAGGAGCTTACTAAGAGAATAGAATCGGGAGAAAAGAGAATCAACGCCAACGACAAGAAGGTGGAAACTTATAACTCTCGAGTTGACCAGATACTGGGGGCACCATTGATCTTAAAGGGAATGGACTCCAAAAAGTTTGTGCAAAAACCATTCCATCCGAGTGCGGCTCTGAAGCCCATCCCAAAGAAGTTCCGTATGCCCGATATACCTAAATACAACGGGACATCGGACCCCAATGAGCACATTACTTCTTATATGTGCGCCATAAAAGGTAATGATTTGGAGGATGACGAAATTGAGTATGTGTTGCTAAAGAAATTCGGAGAGACCCTGTCAAAGGGAGCTATGATTTGGTACCACAACTTGCCACCAAACTCTATTGATTCGTTAGCTATGCTGGCGGATTCGTTTGTTAAGGCACATGCTGGGGCCATAAAGGTTGCAACAATAAAATCGGATCTCTTCAAAGTAAAACAGAGGGATAACGAGATGCTAAGGGAGTTCGTATCTCGATTCCAAATGGAGCTATGGAATTACCACTAGTCACTGATGATTGGGCTGTTCAAGCTTTCACCCAAGGATTAAACGAGCGGAGTTCGATCGCATCACGCCAGTTGAAACAAAACTTGATCGAGTACCCGGCTGTGACTTGGGCAGATGTTCACAACCGATACCGATTGAAGATCAGGGTTGAGGACGGCCAATTTGGAGCCCCCTCAGGTTCAGTACATCCTAACCGGTCGACCGGTAGAAATCAGAGAGATGTTGATAAAGAATCAAGGACGAATAAAGATCGGTATTAGTCGTATGTTTCAGATCGAAGGAACAACCATCCGGGACACATCCCCGCCCGGAACGATCTAAGGGGTAACCGAGGGCAGAACTCTCAGGGACTTATGAGAAAAACTAGTTTCGACAAATATGCAGATCCCTCAGAAGCGCCTCGATTATCAGAGTCCAATTTCAGTGTTGATGCATCGCGGATTGTATCGGCTATCGGGAGGATCAAAGACACCAGGTGGCCCAGACCTATACAGACCAATCCTTCTCAAAGGAACCCAAACTTGATGCGTAAATATCATGGCACACATGGCCATAGAACCGAAGACTGTAGACAGTTGAGAGATGAGGTAGCTCGATTATTCAACGAGGGTCACCTTTAAGAGTTCCTCAGTGATCGAGCCGAAAAGCACTTCAGGGAAAGAGATGCCAACAGAAAGAACGAACAAGAAAAACCTCAACATGTTATTCACATGATCATCGGCGGGGTCAACATCCCACAAAAGCATATATTCAAATGCAGCAAGGTGTAGATCACCAGAGAAAAACGAACTCGAGACTATGTGCCCGAAGGCACTCTATCGTTTAATGACGAAGAAGAAGAAGGCATCTCTCAGCCGCACAATGACGCCCTGGTAATTTCTATGTTGTTAAATAAAATTCAAGTTAAACGTGTTCTAGTGGATCCAGGTAGCTCAGCAAACATAATCAGATCGAGAGCCGCAGAGCAGCTCGGCCTGCTAGACCAAATTGTACCTGCATCCTGAGTCCTAAACGGCTTCAACATGGCTAGTTAAAAAACAACGAAAGGGGAGATAATTCTACTAGTAAACGTGGTGGGGACTATCCAAGACACAAAATTCCATGTCATCGAAGGTGACATGAGTACAATGCAAGCCTAGAAGGCCCTGGATCCACAACATGAGGATAGTACTGTCGACCCTTCACCAAATGATGAAGTTCCAACCAAGCTATGGCATGAAAAAAGTCTACGGGGAACAACACGCAACAAAGGAAATGTTTGGGGTCGATGAGGTGACGCCGGTACTAGTACCTCTGACCTCGGAAAAATTGAGCACCAAAAATAAGCAGACAACCAAATAGAAATTACCGCCCCCAGCCTCGACCGAATCGGAGAAACATGTAATCGAGGATGAAGAAGAGGATTTTCTCATTCCTCGAACTTTCGTGGCTCCCGAAGAATCGGATGCAACCAAGTCAACGATCGAAGAGCTAAAACAGGTGATATTGATCGAGTATCTACCCGAACGAAAGGTATACCTATGAATGGGGTTGACCCCCGAATTCAAGAAAAAACTCATTCAATTTCTTATTTATAACATGAATTGCTTTGCATGGTCCCATTTAGACATAACAGGAATCCCACCAAAGATAACAACTCAACGGCTAAGACTGGATCCCAAGTTCAGGCTAATAAAGCAAAAGAGAAGGCCCCAGTCCGAGGTAAAGCACACATTCATCAAGGACGAGGCAACCAACCTTCTCAAAATAGGGTCCATTCGGGAGGTAAAATATCCCGAATGGTTAGCCAATGTAGTCGTAGTCCCCAAAAAGGGGAACAAACTTAGAATGTGTGTAGATGTTAGTCCCAAATGCACATGCAAGTATACGTGGTCGACAAGTAATATAGGATTGTAAGTCCAGATATCGTAACCACAGAGACTTGTGATTAAGGGAACACTAAAGTATGAATATTTAACTAAAATTAATCTAGAATAGTAAACTATGAAATTAACGAAATAGATTGGCGAGATTTTAGATACAAATTCAATGAGATCCGATATTCTAGAGCTATGGATTAGCTAACAATCCTGTTGAGTTTTTCACTTCAATCGTCTAATTAATTTATCTGATTTATTGATTGATGAGGTTAATATTGCTCGTAGCCTTCTCCCGAAGTATAACTCACCTATTCAAGCTAACCTAACGCCTATATTCCTATGAAATTAGGATTAACAAGAATGCATTAATAATTCCTGTATAATAACCAAGCAAGGCGATTAGGCNAATAATTAAGCGCAAGATTGAATAAATAAACCAATATGATAAAATAATAAGAACAATTCAATCTTCAAACTACAACGTTCATGTAGCACCCAAAACTCTAGAACTAATGAACTATGAAATTAAAGGAAGAGAAGAGACGAGAAGAAAAACTAGGTCGAAGCCTCCTTCAAGCGTGGTGTGTGTTCCTCCACGTCCAATTCCTTCATGAATCTCCAAGTGAATCCCCCCTTGAAGTTTTGTTTTTTGGGTCTATTTATATGTTTGGGATAAACCCTAAACGTGTAAGAGACTTCTATCCAAACCGGGAAACACTTAAAACCTTCAAAACTCAGAATTGATCGGACCAGGGACCCCCGACGTTAAGCCCCAAACGCCCCACTATAGCCTGGGTAGGCCAGGCTCTAGGGGAAAAACGCCTCACTATAGCCTGGACAGGCCAGACTTTAGGGGCAAAACTCCACACTATAGCCTGGACATGCCAGGCTTTAGGGGCAAAACGCCCCACTATAGCCTGGGCGGGCCAGGCTTTAGGGGCAAAACGCCCGGCTATGGCCCGGGTCACTCCTTTTCGACTCTTGATCGTATTTTTGATGTTTATGCACCCATTTAGCTCGGCTTCCATCTCCAATTCAACTACACATGAAATAGACCCCATTATGCACATATAACGTGTATTTTTATCACAAAAGTACATAAAATGTATGGTACATGATGCTTAAAACTATGGATTCTAGCCACGCATCAACACCCCACACTTAGACTCTTGCTCTTCCTCGAGCAATATCCTTCAACACGTACACATTTCATTAAAAATGAGTATTTTACTTTTCAATCACACACATTACCCCTTAACTATGATCGATACTGGCAATCAAGTATGAACATACAAAATTTCACATTCTTTCCCTTTTTTAAACATGCCCAAGTATAACACTTTAATCAATAATACCAATAACCTAATTGCAACTACCCAACCTCAAGAGTCAACTTGCAACCACTAAGCCCTCTCAATTCACGCACCTACCCAACAAGAAACTTTATAACATTACCAATCGTTCATGAGATCATGTGCCCTTACCAACAACAAAAGAGTGAATATAACTAGTCCACACATTCAAATATACTTTTGAACATAATTTAAGGACATCACACAATTGAAAAANCCCGTAGTGTAGATCTCCACTAATTCAAGTTAGCCAAATCTAGGATCAATTAGGACTTTTAAGGTTGTAATGTAGGCTAAGGGATGGGTAGGATATATTTAGGAATATTGACTAACCCTCCTAAGCACTTTGATACACTACCTTAACAAATCAACATATATTCTTCTCAACGAATTCCTTTGCCACATTTCATATTCAACATAGGCCTTTTTCAATTAAGCAGTTCTATATTTTCACTAGCACAAATTAATAAAAATTTGGAGGTGTGTATCTTTTTGTACATACTTTTACTATAATTTTTTTCTTTCTTTCCTACACACACTCCATACATGAAAGTTCATTGGCTAGTGACTTTTGAATACAATTTTTAGTGCACTAACGGGCCTTTCCATGGCTCCCTGCAAAAACTAATCCCCAATGTCTCACCTTAATTCTTTTAGCGACTAAGTGCCTTAGGAGGAAAAGGTGCAAAAATCTCAATTTAAGAACAAAATAAGGGTATGACTTGTAATGTGGGTACCAAAGAAAAGGTCAAAAGGCTCAAAGGGGATATCAATGGAAATGTAATTCTTATGTGACAAACACATCCATAATCAAACAAGAAAATGCCTACGTCATCTCCTAGACTAGCATAACCTACTATTTCGCTTCGATTAACACACATGGCAAGTTCTAGACTACACAGGATAGCATAGACAATCACTAAACCCCACTCACACATTGCACATGACTCAATCACAACGGTTTTATTCAACTCCCAAGTCAAGCAAGCATACAAAATTGAGAGAATTAAGCACTATTGCACTATGTAGCATACAAGTCAAACAACTGAGCTAAGGCGTCACAAAATAGGCTATTTATTTTTACTCAGGCATCACATGTCAAACCAAATATAAGGGAAAGAAGAATGTATGTCATAACCTAATATGCCGTCATCAAACATGTCATGGGGTATTTATAAATTACTCAGCTTCTTCGTAAATACTCTAAAAAAAAATATTTAAAGTACCCGGTTCGACCTACACCCTTGGAAAAGAACCGGTGCCAAAGAAAAATCAAGGGATATTACCTAACTATCCTACAAAAAAAAATAAAAATAAAAAATCTTTTTGGTGTTTTCAAATCGGACTTTATCCCTCAAGAAAATTGTCCAACAGATCCATCGTTGGGAATAATCCGAGATTTTTCTAAAAAACAATAATTTTATACAATTACACCTCAGAAAGTAGTTTCCCCACCCCACACTTATGTTATGCATAGTCCTCGATGCATGATCAAAAAGAAAAATATTAAAACAAGGGTGAGAAATACTCCCTGAGACCCCCTCGGGCATAGCCCGGACATGATTCTCAATCTTTAGAATCCGGATGACCTCACACTTAAGCTCAAACATTCCCCTCAGCTTCAACTTTTGGGTACTCATACTTCCCCGACTCTGCAAAATAAAAATAACACAAAACTGACACTAAAAAAAAAATTATGAAAAGATATACAGGCTGGGTTGCCTCCCAACAAGCGCCTTATTTATAGTCGTGGCACGACTCTGTTGCTTCACCACTTTTCCTTCCACTTTGAGGATATGAATTGCGTCCCCAATTTTGCATCAATTTTTCTGTCACGTTCATGGGGTGGTGGTGTAAAAATCAAGGAACCAAACAATAGGTATCGCATCTTGTACTTCTTGGTCCTTAGGTGATGTATGTCATTTTGTCTCCTTGGCATCACAAATTTTAGAATATAAACACTTTGTCCTCATCCATTGACTCCTCTATATGCTCGACTAGATCAATTCCCATGTCACCAACCAAACACAATGTTGAAAAGTGTTTAGAATGAGGTCCAATACACTCTAATTCAGAAACTGCATTATTTTTGACATCCTCTATTTTATACTCTTCATCAACCTTTGCATCATTAATATTTTGGTCGAATATTTGGATTTCCTCTTTCCGCTCCACAAGCTGGCCAGTATCCACAAATATTGATGGTAGTGCATCAGACACCTCAACTTTTTATTCAATTGAGCCTGCAGGTCATGGATATCTGAGCCAAATTGGTCTATCTCTTGC
>ML416706.1:66982-84850 GCA_005239525.1 Nicotiana knightiana | reverse complement strand
GGGGGGGGGGGGGGAGGAGAAGAAAACGCAGGCTTTTTCCAGGTATATCAGTCTCCACATGAAGGCTGGAATTTTAACAACACTTGGTAACCACTCTAACCCCGGAAGCAAAGATGAGAATAGAAGGCAAGGAAGCTTGTATATGGTGACAGTATGTAGCCTAAGATCCAAATCTACACACAATCATTTAGTAGAAGCCTAGATGCAACGTACATCTCCATTATAACAATCAAAAAACAAATGCGTTAAGAGTCAGAACCTATATACTTATCACAAAAAAAAGGAGGCAGAAGCTATACGAGCACGTAGATTACTGCAATCTATATAATGCAGTCAAATGATTTTTAAACAGAGATACCTCGGATGCTATCACAGTAATCACATCCACAGAGAATGCACAAGTCAATGAACTGATCCATACTAAGTTCGAGCTCCTCTAATATCTGTGACAAGATATGTTATATATATTATGTACTTGACATCAACAAAAAATATAGAAAGTGTTCAGGACCATTTTACCAGGGAGATATCAAATTCCATCACTGGAATCTTTTTGGAGCTAGGATCCATTAAATGGCGAAGAAACCTTGGAGCTCCAAAAGTTAAGGAATCCATATCTTCTGACGCTACAGCATAAACCTGACAAGCAGAGGAACTCTTTCTCATCTGATACCTCATCCATAAAGATGTCCGACGAATGACAGGGAAGTGAAAAAACTGACAGAATTACACGTCACTGCTCTTCAGAGAAAATGTCACTGTCAACCCCCACAAAACCTCTGAAGTTTTCATTATAGCATATGTGCGAATGACTATACATACCATGAAAAAACTTAATTTTGCAATTTTTAGGCCTTAAATATGTCCATTACAACATTATAAATTAGATATTCCAATGATATGAAGCATCAAACAAGTTACCAGGTAATCTGAGCATGTCATTAGTGATGTTTGCTTTAATACCCGGGTATAGTACTAAGCAATTTATATTTGACAAGGAATACATGCCTTTTCGGCCTTGCAAAGTGCAGCACACTGAGCCTCTGCTTCAGAAGGAGCCTAAGGAAACCATCAAGGAAAAATTTAGTCTTTCCATCGCATCAGGGGCAAAAACTGTTCTTTGCAGACATACCATTGTATGTAAAATTTCGTGAAAAGAGGTGCGGCGAATGCCATTAGCCATCTAAAAAAACACCCTACAACCAGAATGACTACACAGACATCGTCACATCGAACTCACCTCAACAACAGGTACACCCATCAGTCTAAGAAGCTTCTTGCAGTCATCATTGTGTTGGGGTGTAACCTGAAAATCAGGTATGTGTCATTCAAATACATGCACAGGTTTTGGAAATTTAACATGTAACAAGAGGGTTGGAATCCAAAAAATTTGGGAGCTTTACGAGCCGAAGCATACTATACAATGAGATATCCCATATTTCACAACAAGTAATTTATGCAAAGTCTCAAACACTTCAGAGGTATTAGAAGCTACTATTGCACCACACACTTGCCAACCTTACAAGTGCAGTTAAAAAGTTATTCTAACATTATTGCCTGAGAGTTAAAACTTCTTTTTCAACTCAGAACCAGCAAATTTATGTTGAAGAAGGTTGTAAATCATAATTCAATAGCAGAAAATCAATATGGTTACAGGCTTTGGAGTTTGAGCATATTTGCGCTTCTAAGACATTGTCTACACATAATGACATTAAAGAGTGAAGCTCAACAGATGATGTGTAAACAAAGGCGCTTCCTTTTCTTGACATTATTACTTCTCTGCTGATGTACTTTTTCAGCACAGTTTCACAATCTTGTATTGGTAGATAACAGAACAATAAGGGTTTGAACCATCTACAGTGCAATAAGATCAAAGGAGCAGTAGACAAACACTATTTCTGGTTTGCGCAACTAATAAACTTAGAACTGTTCGGAAGTCAGGTTTTACAGGTAGCACTCCTAAAGAATAAAAATATTTAAATACCCACCTTTACGGTTCTCTTGCTGAATTTCTCAATATCTTCCTTGTTGCCAATCTGTAATCAGAATGCAACTATATCAGTTATGTGAATGTACACATAAATGAGGAAAAATAAAAAGTGGACCAAAAACATAGAACAAGTCATACACTTTCCCAACCCTTTTCCCAGGGTGGAAGATACAACAAATTAAATTCAGTATTGAAATAAGCCCAAACAACAACAACAACAATCCTAGTATAATCACACGAGTGGGGTCTGGGGAGGGGAGGGTAGTGTGTACTCAGACGGCAGACCTTACCCCTATCTCGAAGGTAGAGAGGCGGATTCCAATAGACCCTTGGCTCAAGGCAAGATGAAAATAAAGCAGTGGCACAAGCATTAACAACAACAAGATAACGAAGCAAAGGAGACAACACGTAAAACTAGAAATCTAACAATAATGTCGTACTAGACTAACACTAATTCTACTGGTATGTAAAATAAGCACAATAAGCCCAAAAGAGGTACTAATTTAACTATCAAACCTCTGTAGCCTTAGCCAAATCATCTGTGGCATCTTCCCTTCTAGAGTAACTGCATAGACAAGAAACAGGGTCAAAACATGAACAAACAGGCAGGATGCCGTGGATATAATACAAAGAGCATATAACGAGAGCTAATAGTACCGTTTTGCAAGTTCTTGTTTCTTTAGATCTGGGGGCTTCCCATCAAAAACATAACTGTTACAAAAGACCGAACAACTGAAAAGGAACAAGGCAAGAAAGGGACAAAGGAAAAAACACAAACACCTAAAGCAGCAACTTACACTGGCTTGATTCCAGCTTCCAAAAGCCTAATTGTCCGCGAAAACATCCCAACCAAATGACTGCAAATGCACACAGCTATCATAATTAATAAAGCGACAGCTTTGTAATGTCAACTTCAGAGTATTATCATATAAAGCCTAACATAAGCAATTATATAAAACAACATGTACACAACTATGGTCCATTTTAATCTTTAAAGCAACAAACAAGACGCAAAATGTTAACCCTACAGTTCATTTTAAGACTATTACTATCTGTGGAGTAAAAAAAGTTTTCCCTTTGACTATGAAAATAAAACATTTTTATTAAACAAAATTGCAACTTATAGTACTTCTTAAGTAGTTTCTAAATTTGTAAATATAATTTTTTTTTTAAAACTATACAAACCAATGTATGAATAACTAGAAGAGTCAAGTCATGTTTCAGACAAATTAGAAGGAAAATAAAGTATAATTTAATATACCTAGTAGTTTCCCCAGCTTCATTCGTGAGCATTTCCGTACCGCTTCGTCCTACCACAATCTATACAACAGAAATTCACCATCAAATAACCCTAATAACTGCACATGCATTAATAGAGAATGCACATTGAACAGGTAAACGTCATACCAGGAACTGGTAAATGCTCATACTAGCGTCGATGGCTATTTTACGGCCAAAATAGCTCTCGAATTTCTGCTCTTTCATTCCCCTTGGCGCATTGTCCGCCAATAGCTTCGTTAAACCCTATAATTCACAGAGAAACAGTTCAGTTTATGAAATTTATAAAGAAAAAATGATGGATTAAACACTATGTTCCGCGTAAACATACCTTAATTCCCATTTTTGCGACAGAAATTAGAAAAACAATGTCACAGCAAGACGAAAAGAAGAAGCTTTAATTTCTCAAAGGTTGGGTACTAGGGTTTATTCTTTCCCGCCTCTTTGGTATATATATAACGTATTTCCATAAGTCTTGTATGTATTATACGCTTGGTTTTGGTCGTACGTTTCGAGTTTAATTTTCTGAAATTTCCAATTGGCCTGGTTATTCGTCACGTAAGATGTCACTCGGACAAACCAGCTCGTGAATAGCACGCGTCTGCCAATAGTCACTCTGCAGACTCGCAACAAGTGACGTATGTCACATTCTTATGTTATTCCCGGCTGAAACAAAAACTAGAGAAAGGTAAATTTTAAGTTTTTTTTTATACTAAAAGTGCAATTTAACTTATTATTGCAAGTTATTATTTTATTTTTTAAGTTATTACATGAGAGGTATGATTTGGGATCCGAGGGGAGAAAATATGTCAAAATACCGGCGGCAGACGCGGAGACAAGGTATTGGTACCAGCATCAACTGAACCCGATATCTTTGGCGCATAGTATAAATTTATGCGTAAAAATTTAATAATATTATAATATGTAGCAATATGAACATATTTTAAAATACAGTGGATTAAATGATAAAACTTTACCGGATTGAACCCATAAAATATTAATCCTAAATTCGCCTTTGACCGGTGGGATATATTGAATAACTATGAAATAATAGAAAATAAAGTAAAACAAGAGGAATTTAGAAGGAGATAATTAATAAACTTTTCTTGATAATATTCTACAAGTGTTTGGGCCTATTTATAGCCACTTTTGCATGAAAGGATTTGGCCACTTGTCCAACGTCTTCACACTTGTTGAAAGTGTTGACATTTGTTTGCAAGGTTTGGCCACTTGTTGAAAGTCTTGACATTTGTTGAAAGGCATTGTGTAACGACTCAGGCGGTCGTTTTGAGAGTTGTAGCCTCGTTCCCCCATTTTCTGTTCCTTTTTTATTCTACAACTATTATATGACTTACCGAGTTGATTAGGGTCCATAGTGATTTCAGAGTGAATTGAGACACTTAGTCTCTTAATTGAAAGCTTAAGTTGGAAAAGTCGATCGGATGTCGACTTATGTGTAAACGGCCTCGGATTCGAATTTTGATGGTTCTGTTAGCTCTGTTAGGTGATTTTGGACTTAGGAGCGCATCCAGAATGTGATTTGGAGGTCCGTAGTAGAATTAGGCTTGAATTGGCAAAAGTTAAAATTTTGAAAAGTTTGACCGGGAGTGGACTTTTCATATCGGGGTCGGATTGAATTTTCAAAAGTTGGAGTAGGTTCGTGGTGTCATTTATGACTTGTATGCAAAATTTAAGGTTAATCGGACATGGTTTGATAGGTTTCAGCATCGTTTGTGGAATTTGAAATTTTCAAAGTTCATTAGGCTTGAATCCATGTGTAATTCGTGTTTTTGATGTTGTTGAGATGATTTGAGGGTTTTATATCCTGTTTTGGGACTTGATGATATGTTTGGTTGAGGTCTCAGGGGCCTGGGGTGAGTTTCGGAGGGTTAACGGTTCATTTTTGGACTTAGGTTGTTGGCTGATAATTGTTGGTGTGTTTCTTATGGTTTCCTCTTACGCATTTGCGAAAGGGTGTTTGTGAGCTGGGAAGATTTTATTCTACGCATTCGCGAAGAGCAGGACGCGAACGCGAAGGTATGGATGTGTGTGCATCGCAAACGCGGGTGAGGTATCGCGTTCACGAATAAATGTTGAGGTAGCTGGGTACCCAAGCCCTTGGCCTACACGTTCGCGGGGCAGAGGTGTGAACAACTAATTTTTGCCCACACCCAAATTATATATTATTTTAGTGTAAAGATTTTTTTTAGGTCTAATCTTGATGTTTTAAAGTTTTATCTTACTCTTAATAGATTTTATTCGATCTAATTAAAAAAAATAATAATAATAAATACTCACATTCTTAGTATAAATTTTATTTCTATTTATATATAAAAAATAAATTCAAATATATATATATATATATATATATATTTCCTTTTAATTATAAGGTTAATAAGTAAGCTATAGAATCTTTTTTAGTATCATTTAAAATATATGTAAATATTTAATTTTCCTATAATATAAGAAAATTTTGGTTAATATTCTTATCTTTATAATTTAATTAATCTTTAAAAAATGATCTTTAATAAATAAAGCTTTTTAAAAAAATCTGCTTTTTTGTTTTATATTTTTATTTTACTAATCTCATTATCCCCACCTTTCTAGCCTAACTCCCCACTCTTCACATACACTCACATATCCACCCCTCACATCCCAACTATCCCCTCAATCTAATCTCATACACACACAATATATATAGAAAACAAGAAGAGCACAAAAACGAAAAAAAGGAAGAACGGATAGAAAAAGAAAAAGAGAAGAAAGGGGAAGTCTGGGAAAGAAAAAGGAAAACGGAAGGAGAATAAATTGAAGGATAAAAAAGAGAAGAAAAGAAACAGAAGTGAGAACAAAAAAAGGAACGAAAAGCAAAGAAAAGAAGGGAAAGTCTGAACAAAAAGATAAAAAACGAAGAAGGGAGGAAGTACTGCAAACCTACACAAATTTTGGATAGTGCTGGAAATTGTTTAGAAGGAAACATCTTAGGAAAAACTACAAAAGCACATCATATTATAAGGAAATAGATCACTAGGTCTAGCACTTCAAATACTTGGCACGAAGAACATTCGAGTTATTTTCGGCGAGGTTAATAGTCGAGATTCCGGTTCAAAGATATGATATCGTTTGAAGGAATTTTCAGCTTTAAAGGTTCATCTATACTTTCTTTGTTATTCATTTTAATATTATTTTCTTACTGTTTGAATATGCAATTTGATATGTGTTTTAGAGTCTATTCTATCCATTGTTTTAGTCAATTTTGACTCTTAGTTTTTCCTTGTGATAATGTAGCAAGTAGTGTTTTATTAAATGAGCTAAAATAGTTTCGATTAAAAATCTGCATGATTTTGGCTTTATTTATTTAAGTTGTTTAGGATAGGCAGTGGGACTTTACTTTAAAGAAATATTTTTTCAAGTTAAAAATTGGGAAAGTTTCACATTAGAACAATTGAGATTCATGTTTTTCAATTTTATAGCTCATATTTCAATTTACAATCAACTAGCCCAAAAATAATAGGCTAAAACTCAACATCCAACTCCAATAGGTTCTGAAAATTACTATTCATTTTTTAAAAAGGATTCCTCAAGCATTTAAGTTAATATTCGAATCAGTAATTGTGACTCAAATATTAGTTCAACAAACAAAATCCATTTGGGTAGTGAAAATTAGATTTTTAACAAGCTTAAACATGTGGGTTTAAATTCCGAATTTGATTTTGAGAGAAATTTGGAGTGAGTGTTATTTAAACTTGTTAGAAATAGTATAAGGAGGTTGTATATAAAATTTGAAGTCATTTCATAGAGATTTGGACTGGTTTTGAACAAGATTGCAACTGAAAATCGTGGAAGAAGTTCGTCTACAGACGCTTGTATAAATGTGTATAAGATTTGTTTATACACTCATATACACTATTATACAAGATTATACATACTTATACAAAAAAACTGACTTCGTCTTCTTCCTTGCGTCTTCTCTGAAATTCAATTCAAATCTTGCTCAAATCTACTCCAAATCACTTTAAATTTAAATTTTGAAATTCTTTTGATATTTTCAAGCAACTGGAACAACACCCAGTCCAAAAAACTAAAAAAAATAAAATTTGAAAGCAAAGCTTCGAATGGTCTTCAATTATGGACTTCTACTTTTCAATTTTCTTACATTGCAATCAGGTGACACAAGCGGAGAAGCAGAAAATATACAACCTCTTGAAGCATATGTCGAGGATGTGAGAAGAAGAGAGCAAAAGCAATGTTGTAAGAACACAAATTTAATTCCATAGCTTTTAGAAGCAATGGTTGTAAGAACACATATTTTGAATTTGCTAGTGCTTACAAAATACATACAATATGGGCTAGAATAAGTAAACCTTAAAAACATAGGCCATTTTTTGTTATGGTGTGAAGTTTTGTGTATTTTCTTGTAATTCTTTCTTAAAAATTTATATTTAGGTATATACCCGATGGTATACCAATTTAAAGAGAGTACATGTTCTTTGTTCTTAAAGTCCTTCCGTTATTATCTTTAACTTGAGAATATCATTAGTATTTTTCTTAATAATTTAATATGTCTAGTTTTGATATCGAAAGCCTATTAATTGTTTTAAAGATCTAAGTTTAACAATTTTTTGGCTCTTTATGTATAGCTTTAAAAATAATACATGAAAGTCACATAATTAGTAAGATTAGTTAAAACTTTAAATATGTATTATTATATATATTTCTTTGCCTCTAATGATATCAAAGCCCTTCATATTTCTTTTAGGGAACGTTTAATGCTTTTAGCTTACCAAATTATTTATTATGTTCCATATTAATGATAATACATAAGGTTAAATATAATTATTTAAAAATAAAGCATATACCTTGGGGTCAAATAAATTTATTTCCTATTGGCCTAATACTAATAAAATCCAAATTATCCTATTTCTTTTCATGGCTAAATAAATAACGTACATTAACTCCACAAAAAAAAATCCAAATAATAAAATATATAAATATATATCTCGAATATAAAATAGGCAAAAAATAATTAAATATTTTAAATACGCTATTAGCCCATGTGTTCATACTCGAACCTTGGATTGATATGCTTAAGTAATAGAGGAGTTATGTGCGCATTCCGCTTCTCGATACCTTTAAACTAAAAATAATTATGTTTTAACCATGTGTACATTCTGTACTTTGGTTTAACATTTAATTTCATAGAATATCTTGTGTACGTACTGCATCTTGGTAAATACAATTAATAAATAAGTCATAATTAATAAAATACAAGAATAACCAAAAATTATTTTTAAGCCTTACATTAGTCAATAAAAGCGACTGTGGTAGAACCACGGGACTCGAGTGGTGCCTTACGCCTTCACCTCGGTCAACATAATTCCTTACTCAGTTTTTAATTTTCGTAGACCATAAATTAGGAGTCAAACCTTCCTTTTGAAAGGGGATTCAAATAAAAGGTGACTTGGAACACCAAAACTCAATTCCAAGTGGCGACTCTAAATAATAAATATTCCTTTTCAAAACGTCACTTCAATTGGAAAAACTCTTCTAACGCAACCGTGAAATAGGGTTGTGTGGGAACATAAAAGAAGTGTGACAGCTCTGGCGACTCTGCTGGGACAATTAATAAGAATTCGAGCTTTGTATATTGATTATTGTTTGGTATTTATCATGTTTTGGATATTATTGCGGTTGGGAGCCTAATGTGCTATTTGTCGCTTATTTACCGTTTTAATATTTATTTGAACTATGATATAAATTGTATCGTCTCTCCACCCCTCTAAGTCCTCTGATAGATAGTTATGTTGTGTTTGCCTACCAGAATCACAAAATTTCTGTCTTGAGATAAAGTCAGTTAGCCTACCAGCTTCTGGTGAAGGATTTAGTCACACATGTTTAGGCGGGAGAGCCGTTAGCTAGCCGGTGTTGTTCTACTACTGGTGACGCTTGACGCTCCTCGGTTCGGATTGTCCGCCCGGGTAAGCCAGGTCTAGATACCATCTCCTTTAGGATTTGAAAACTTAAAAAAATAAGCCACAAGCAATGAATATCCCTAGTAGGCTACACTTTATTTGCATCATGTGCATTGGACTTAGCGGGACTCGGCACAGGGGCCTGGCCCGTCTAGGACAAGTACTAATTTTTCAGACCAGCATGTTCATTTTTCCATGCTACATGTAACATTATTTGGTAGGCTTTACTCAAATGTTGACCGACTTTAGGATAGATTGATTGAACAGAGGAAAGGGAAAGAGAAAATATCCCCCAAGTTTTCATAAAGTGCCCATTTTTTTTTAAAATAAAATAAAATAAAATTTGAAGTGTAAAGTCACAATTTTCAAAATATTTTTTTTCCTTTTTATTATTTATTTAAACTGAACTACGCGAGTTTGATTCTCACCGGATGTGAGATACGTAGGCAACCTTCATCAGGTTCAACCCCATTATTTTTAAAAAGGAAAAAAGAAAAAAAAAAGGTGTCTATAAACTGTTATTTTTTTTTCTTCTCTCTCTCAAAAAAATAATAATAATACTATAGTCAGTTTGTTAGTTTTTTCTCTTTTGACCAGTTTTGCCCATGCGTTTGGTCCTTTTGTCGAAATAACCTAGAAACCTTCCTCAAAAATGCGAAATGGTCGTTTTAGCCAGAGAGGCCAGTCTTTTTTATGTTCACTTATTTTTACAAAGAATAGTCATTTTGAGCCCTTTTTATTTTTTAATTTCAGGATTATTTTACTAATGTATTTTTTTCTAGTCCCACAATTTGGCTTTATTTTTTTTAGAGTCAAAACCCGAGAAATCGGATTTTTTGTGTCAATAATATATTTGATTAAAACCTAATCCCGTTTTTGGGTAAACGTGTACACCATGAGTGGAGAAAGAGGTAAGTCTGAAAAGAGGCCCCGATCAAAAGGGATACCAGATTTTCTAATTGTCGATCAAATACCACAGTTGTTGTGGGATTGGTGGAGAGACTTTAAGGAATATGAGTGAAAACAGATAAAGAAGTACTTGGGACATTTGGTTCACATGTTGATGATCAATCCTAGGAGGGATGTGATTGAAGCTTTGATTCAGCACTAGGATCCATAAAGCAATGTGTTTCGTTTTATCGATTGTGAAATGACTCCGACCTTGGAGGAAATCGCCCATTTCCAGGGTTGGGGCGCGCAATCTTCGCCGTCAAAAGCCCATAATACCCAAAAATATGAACGAGGGTAAGTTTCTAAAGCTCTTGAACATAAATTACGGACAATATGAAGGTTTAGGAGGCAAGTGGGTTAAGTTGGGATTTCTATTTCACTTGTATGACCTAGAATGCAATTTTGAAAGGAATGTGAGAACACTAAAATCAAAGGAAAATATGGAAACATGGAAGGTTCACAGAAGGTTTGCATTTATGGTTGCTTTTTTGGGGCGTGTAGTTTTCCCAGAAAGGGAAGGGTGCATTGACATCCGCTTGGTAGGTGTAGTTGAGGCTCTGATTTCAGAAGGGGATGATTATACTTTGGTCCCTATGATTCTTTCTGGCATTTTTCGTTCTTTAACTAGATGTAAATTGGGTGCGCGAAACTTGGATGGATGCAACATTTTGCTGCATATATGGTTTTTGGAGCATTTTTATCGTAATCCTACGATCACTGATTTTAGGGAGTTATGGCCCAATCATACTTATGATCACGAGAAAAGAATTGACGAATGTGACTTACCAGAAGGGATTGATGCCTGGAAAGAACTACTTCGTACTTTGTCCGCCAAACGGATCACTTGGAACTACGATCGGTTTTCCTCTAAATAGGTCATTTGTGAGTCTGCATACCATTCTTATTTGGTACTCATAGGATTGGATGGTGTTCAGCCCTATGCTCCACTTCGGGTAACGCGCCAATTTGCACGACTACAAGAGGTTCCACCAACCCGAGATATGATCAAGTTCTGTTATGATTTTGGCAAAGATCAACCTCATGAGGAAGAAGAAATTATAAAAATTTGGTATGCAAGTAAAGTCTCGGAGTTGAATGAGATGGTAGAAGACCGAGATCGTGGAGAGGTGATCACTGAATATATTATTTGGTTTCATGATCCTTCGTCGTTTAGAGATAGGCCTGAGGGGTCGAACATGAGGAGAAATGATCAAAGAACTATAGAAAGGCTGAAAGAGGAATTGGAGCACGCTTAGATGACCATAGCCAAACAACAAGCCTAGCAACAAGCCGGAGTCGCTCAGATTCGTTTAAATCTTTTGAAAGATTATCAATCTGCCTAAGGGATCATGGATAAAGATCTAAAGCATGCTAAGAATGAGGCATCCCACTTGGAAGAAGAATTGGCAAACACGATTGGTTTAGTCAGAAGAGTTGAGGCGAATAAAAATGCTGAAATACATAAGTTGCAAGAAGACTTGAGTATCATCGAAGAGGATGTGCACCAATAACAACTGGAGTTTGATCAGCAGAAAGAGCAATTTGAAAGAGAAAGGGCCCACTGGATACGCTCAAAGGGTCAGCTTCATGCACAACTAGAAGAAATAAAAAGGCAGAAGAGGGATCATCAGCACACAGATTTTGAAGCAGAGCGGTGTCAATGGATGATTGAGAGAGGCGTGTTAAACCGTTGTATTGAAGAATATGAGGGACGTGAGGCTCAGATAGGGCACACCCTCAACACTACCCAGATGTGGTTGTAAAATTGTCATGTGAATATGGGGCAAGCCAGAGTGCAGGTACTTCGATTGGCAGAAAAAGCAACATATATTCATGATGATCATCGCCATCTAAACAATGAGGAAGTTGGCCAACAGGCACGTGCCCTCATCCCAGAGTTGCCACCGGTGTTTCAAAAATTTATACGCGACTTTGGGAGGAGAGTCGAGGCCAAGAGATGCAGACCATTGATGATATCAACTTAAACAAGAAGACCATTGAAGATTAAATTCTTAGTGTAGCCAATTAGTTTTTGTTTCATTTTCGTTTGTCGCATTGTTTATTTTTATATTTGGAGTCTTTTATTTTATCAAAGTTTGTTTATTCCAATCAGGTTTATGTCTTTAGAGTTAGTAGTCTTTTCTCTCATTGTATATATATAAAAAAATATTTGATAGAAAATGAATGAAAAATAACATCTCTCACATAAGCCAAATATGCATCACACCCCTTCCCAACCATCCGCTGAGCCTTAAGAAAAGAAATGACTCAGCGGGGAGTATACTCCAAGGAACCTCTCCACTCTAACCTCGGAAATCCTGGCATAGCTAGCGTCACATTCTTGGCGTGACAATCAAGAATAGCATAATAGGGAGACAGCCAATCCATACCTAATATAACATCGAAATCTACCATACTGAGTAGTAGCAAATCAGCTCTGGTCTCAAAACCACTGATAGTAATCAAACATGACCGATACACACGGTCCACAATAAGAGAATCTCCCACCGGAGTAGAAACATAAACAGGGGAACTCAAAGAGTCCCGGGCTATCCCCAGATGTGAAGCAAAATAGAAAGACACATATGAATATGCAGAGCCTGGGTCAAATAATACCGATGCATCCCTATGACAAACGGGAACAATACCTATAATGACTGAATCTGAAGCAATGTCCTCGGACCGGGCCGGAAGAGCATATTACCTGTCCTGGTCTCCCCCTCTAGGGCGACCTCGACCTCCCCGACCTCCACCTCGAGCTATCTGAGGCGGTGGGGTAGCAACTGGGGCTGGAGGACCTAGAGGAAGGCGTGGAGCCTGATAAATCTGAGGGGGTGCACTCTGATAAGTCTGAGGTGGTGCTCCCCTCCCCGCTCTGGGGCAATCCCTAATCATATGCCGAGGGTCACCACACCAAAAACAACCCTTCTAAGGACGCAATGGTTGCTGCTGACTCTGAGCTGACATGCTGGACTGGCCAGTGATAGCACCTCGAGCTGGAGGAACCTGAGATATCGATGGTGCATAATAAGGCTCCTGAGGTCTAGGAGGAGCTGGAATACCGCTGGCTGCTGGAAGAGCTAAATGAATGGGGCGGCTCACAAAACCCCTACCATGGCGTGTTGCAGGTGTACGAACTCCTGAAAAATGACCCGTCTCTCGAGACCTCTTGGCCTCCCTCTCCTTTCTGTCCCGAGCCAGCATACTCTCAATCCTCCCAGCAATACTCACGACCTGCTGGTAAGTAATATCTATCTCCAGCTCTCTAGCCATGCTAGTACGAATGCTGGGATGGAGCCCCTCAATAAAACGACGAACTCTCTCTCTGACCGTAGAAACCAAAGCTGGTGCATGTCGTGCCAAGTCACTGAAACAGACTGCATACTCTGACACGGTCATGGTACCCTGGCTTAGCTGCTCAAACTCTGCACGCCAAACATCCCTGAGACTCTGAGGGACAAACTCGAGCAAAAATATCTCTGAAAACTGAGCCCAAGTAAGTGAGGCTGCCTCGTCCGGACTACTAAGCTCAAATGCACGCCACCACTGATAAGTTGCTCCTCTCAGCTGGAAAGTAGTGAAAGGGACCCACTCGTCTCCACAATACCCATGGTGCGAAGGATACAATGACACTCTTCAAGAAAACCCAGAGCGTCATCTGAAGCCAATCCGCTAAAATCAGGTGGGTGGTACTTCTTGTACCTCTCAAGACGGAGCTGCTCAGACTCAGATACAGCTACTCTGGCCTCCGGCTGAACTGGGGATGCAGGAGGCATGGGGATATACTTTGGAACCTGCCCTATATGAATCCTCTGCTTAGGAGTACAGGTTGCGGGAGTCTGTGTTCCTCCCCCAGCCTGGGATGTAGCTGGGGCTATCGGAAGTAGTCCCACATGAGACAGAGTACTATAAGCACTCATGAATGGGCCAATGTCTCTTGGAGGTCTGCAGTGACAGTAGGGACCTCCTGTGCCGATCCAACTGTAGCTGTTGGGGGCTCGTCTCCCTCTTCTCTGGCCGGTGCTCGGGCCGCACCGCGTGCTGGCTGCCTGCCCCGAGCCCAACCTCTGGTGGCTCTGACTGGGGGCTCGGGTGCCTGGTCATCAGTACGTCCGGTACGGGTACGAACCATCTGCAAGCAAGAATAGAATAGAGTTTAAGAATTTGACGATGATAACTAGCATGATAATGAATTCCAAAGAATTTGATTGTTCTTAACAGTTACATAGCCTCCCGAAGATAGATACGGATGTCTCCGCACCGATCCGCGAGACTCTAATAAACCGGCTTGTGATGTTGTGACTCCTATGAACCTAGACGCTCTGATACCAACTTGTCACGACCCGATTTACCCTCCAAAAGGTATCGTGACGGCACATAGTCCCTATGACTAGGTAAGCCTAGAAATTTGCGGAAAATAACAAAATCAATAAAAATAAAGACAAAAAGGATATCAACTAGATATAACGTAGCTGCTCAGCATATACAGTTGTTTTACTTCCCAAAACCCGGAATGTCACCAACATCACAAGCTAAACTCTATGGTTCAATATACAAAACTGGAAATGAAAGTGTAGTCTCATATACGAACTATGACTATACTAAGATTGGAGGGGGACTCAAAAGCTCTGCGGACGCTGCAGAAATACCTCAAAGTCTCCCAAGGATTTGCTACTCTACTGACTCCGGAACGGTGCGCTGGTACATAGATCTGCACATGAGAAAAACATGCATAGAAGGGCGTGAGTACTCCACATTCGGTACCCAGTAAGTGCCAAGCCTAACCCCATTCAAGTAGTGACGAGGTCAGGTTACGACTCTACTGAGTTTGCAAAAATAAAAGATATAATAAGCAGTTAAGTAAAACAGTAATAATTAACAGGAAGTAAAGTGAACCGGAAAGAATGAAGTAATAAATCTCAGTTTCCCACAGTGTATAAATCAGTAGATGGTCGTGCCACACAATATAAGGGAAAGTCTCAGGTCTCGGCCCGCAGTTCTAATGTAAATATGTAATGCAATGCAAAGGAAAGTCTCAGGTCTCGGCCCGCAGTCCCAATGTAAGTATGCTATGCAATGCAATGCAAGGAAAAGTCTCAGTTCATTGCCCGCAGTCCCAATGTAAATATGCGATGCGATGCAAGGGAAAGTCTCAGGTCTCAGCTCGCAGTTCGCAATGTAAATATACCATACAATGCAAGGGAAAGTCTCAGGTCATAGCCCGCAGTCCCAATGTAGATATGCGATGCGATGCAAGGGAAAGTCTCAGGTCATAGCCCGCAGTCCCAATGTAAATATGTAATGCGAGATGTAGATCAAATATAGCATAATTCAAAAGTTTGGGAAAGACAGTTGGCAAATATAGAGGAAGGTACTCAACCCAGTTTTAAATAATAGTAACGAGTGGAAAATCAGGTAAAATCGTTGGACTTGATAAAACCTTAATTCGCTACTCAGTTAAACCAATAACAGAAATAATAGGAATTTAAGATGAAGTATGTCATAGAAGGAAACAATGGAATTAGTGAGAAATATCCCGTGCACGTACTCGTCACCTCAAGTACACGGGGTTTTCATGTAAAAAAAAAATCAGTTATAAATGCCTAAGGGAATTTCCCCGACACAGAGTTAGGCAAGCCCCTTACCTCGACTGTGCTAATCAACTAATAATCACGCTCTTGCCACGGGTATCTAACTTAGGGCAGCCCAAATCTATTCAATTCGATTGCATAATCTAAATATCATTTCAAGAAATCAAAATAACTAATTAATTCGAAGCTAATACACGAAATTAGGAATTTTGACCAAAACGCCCCTCGGGCCCACATCTCGGAATTGGGTAAAATTTATATTTTCCGGACACCCATTCACTCACGAACTCGCTCGACCAGAATCATCAAAATCCGATGCCGAAACCCCCCTAAATTCTCAAAATTTCAGTTTGGGGAAGTTTCATCAAGTTTCCATGGTTTTCCCCCCATTTTTGTTAATTAAACTAAAGAAAACAACAGGGATTAATGGTCTAACAATGAATTAGGATTAGAAAACGTTACCTATGATACTTCTCTTTAAAACCCACTGAAAATTGCCAGTTCCCGAGCTCTCAAACGATTTTAGACTTATGAAATTCAACCCTCGGATTTTTGGAATAAACACACAGGGATCTCGCACCTGCGGTCCCGTCCACCGCACCTGCGGAAAAAGCATCGCATGTGCAGAATTCACCTAAGTCCACAAGGGCCGCACCTGCGGTCGTTTGGTCGCGCCTGCGGTTCCGCTCCTGAGGAACCCGGGTCGCACCTTCGACCACTGGTCAACCCCCTCACCGTCGCACCTGCGACCAGACCTAACACGCCTGCATGTCCGCACCTGCGGGAAAACCTTCGCAGGTGCGAAACACCAGAAGGAAGTTTGGTTGAGCAATTTGATAAGTTCCAAATTCTCTCGTTAAGTATCCGAAACAACCCCGAGGCCCCCGAGACCTCAACCAAAACCACCAACCGACCCTAATACCTTATTCGAACTAGGTTGAGCCTTTAAAACACGTCTCATAACACCTAAAACATCGATTATGCATAGATTCAAGCCTATGAATTTAGGAAAATTCTAGAATTCACATCCCGTCGAAACACGTCTAAACTCATCCGAATGACCTCAAATTTTGCACACAGGTCATAAATGATATTACGGGCCTGTTGTCGCTTCTGGAAGTCCATTCCGAGTGCGATATCAAAGTCTCACCTATCAGCCGAATTCGCCGAAATTCTAACTTTCGCCAATTCAAGCCTAAATCCACAACCGACCTCGAAAACACATTCCGAGTACACTCCTAATCCCGAAATTACCCAACGGAGCTGACAGAGTCGACGAAATCCCATTACGGATCCGTCTTCACACAGCTCTAGCTACGACCAGATTTCTAAAGCTAAGATCCACATTTATGGACTATGTGTCCCAAATTACCCCGAATTTCATCACTCAACGCACCGACATGTTCCAATAACATAAATAGACATGGGAGAAACGGTAATTAGGGGATCGAGGCGTTAATTCTTAAAATGACCGGCCGGGTCGTTACATTCTCCCCCTCTTAAGAAAATTGTTCGTCCTCGAAAGAGCATAGAAACATACCTGAAACTGGGAAAAGATGAGGGTACTGACTCCGCATATCCTGCTCGGTCTCCCAAGTCGCCTCCTCGACTGGCTGAACCCAANGGGTCACCGTGATACTTCCGGAGCATGGAGACGTGGAACACTGGATGAACCTCTGCTAGGCTGGGAGGCAGGGCTAGCTCATAAGCAACCTCCCCAACACGTCACAACACCTCAAAAGGGCCAATAAATCTCGGACTCAGCTTGCCTTTCTTCCCGAACCTCATGACTCCCTTCATAGGTGATACCCGAAGCAACACCCGATCACCAACCATAAATGCCAAGTCACGAACCTTCCGGTCCGCATAGNGATCCTTGTCCAATTGGACTGAGCTGAAATCCAAGACATGAGTCGGGTCACCGTGATACTTCCATAGCATGGAGACGTGGAACACCGGATGAACCCCTGCTAGGCTGGGAGGCAGGGCTAACTCATAAGTAACCTCCCCAACACGTCGTAACACCTCAAAAGGTCCAATAAATCTTAGACTCAGCTTGCCTTTCTTCCCGAACCTCATGACGCCA
>ML416706.1:42810-57307 GCA_005239525.1 Nicotiana knightiana | reverse complement strand
GGGGGGGGGGGGGAGGTGAGTTGATTTCGAATTTTTGGCTATAACTTAGTATTTTTCTTGTGGAATAGATCCCTTTAGCCTATATTAATTGTATTGTACTGCTTATGGCTAGATTCGGGATGTTTGGAAACCGATTTGAGAGGCAAAAACATTATTTAGTAGAGTTTTGCCTAGTTTGAGGTAAGTAACACTTTCAAACTTGGTTCTGAGGGTTCGAAACCCCGAGTTATGTGTTATGTAGTTGGTATTGAGGTGACGCACATGCCAAGTGACGGGCGTGCACCGTGGGATTGTGACCTGGTTGATTCCATGGCATTGTCCAGTGGTTCTATTTGGTTAATATCTATGTTTCCATCTTGTGATAAAGTAATTAAGCTGTTGATCATGCTAGATATCATGTTTAGGATTTATGTCGGTACTGTTGGGACCCATAGTGGTTGTTTCTTGATGGAATCTTACTGATTTCACTGATATTTCGTACTCAGTCATATTCATGCATTTCATATCATATCTCAATCTCTGTTATTATTTGTTAATACATCATATCATTGTTTCCGGGCTAGTTTCATGACATTGTGAGCCCGTGAGTGAGACTGGAGAGATTGATGACTGAGTGAGGCTGGGAGCCTGATTATGAGTGACAATTATGGGATCAGGCTGCACGTCACGACTGTTATATTTATTTATGATAGCGCTTGGGCTGAAGGAGGCCCTCCAGAGTCCATACATACCCCGTAGTGAATATAGTTGATAATATTGAGGGATGGATCTTGTCCGAAGCATTTGATACCTGGAGATGGATCTTCTCCACGGGCTGAATTGGCCTTCCTCGGTACTAGGTGACTGATGGTCTGTGATGTATATATTCTGGGATGGATCTTCCCTGGGTCGTAAGGGTCATATACAGTATCGAGTGGTTGAGTATTTGAGAGCGGGAGCATGAGGCTGTCAGCATGGTATATCACATACAGTATGTGCATTTTCATGTAGTAGTAGAAGAGTTATATCCTTCACATTGTTCAGATTTGATCTATTTTACTGTTATGAACTATTTATTCCCCTTTGAAAGCATGCCCACATTTCTGCACTGTTATTTCTATTTTAACTGTACCGGTTGAGTTCGTCACTACCTTTCAGTCCAAAGGTTGGACTTGTTACTTACTGAGTTGGTTATACTCACGTTACACCCTGCACCTCGTGTGTAGATCCGAGTGCTTTGAGTCACGGCGACCGCTGATTGAGGAGTCAGGATTTAGAGACTATTGAGGTAGTTGCATGATGTTCGCAAGCCTTGACTCTTCCTCTTTATCTTTATTTGTAATTCAGTTTTAATCCCTAGACATTGTAGTAGCTTGTATTCCCGTATAGATGCTCATGTACTATGTGACACCCTGGTTTGGGGATAAATTGTATCGTATTTTGGATTATTTCGATTTCAAAAAGGCTTTCTTCAATATTAATTGCTTCCGTCTTTATTTTCAAAGTTTTTATCGTGTTGTTATGTTGAGTAGTGGCTTGCCTAGTTCCACGATAGGCTCCATCACAACAGTTGATTTTTAGGTCGTGAGAAGTTGGTATCAGAGACTAGGTTGCATAGGTCTCACGAGTCATGAGCAGGTTTAGTAGAGTCTTGCGGATCAGTACGGAGACGTCTGTAGTTATCTTCGAAAGGCTGCCGAACCCTTAGAAAACTTCAAATTCTTGAATTCTTGTCGTGCGAATCTGTTGATTTTGGTAACTAAACTTCTGTTATTCTATTCTCTCATAGATGGTGAGGACACGTACTACGGGACAGGATGGACAACCACCAGTACCACCAGTCAGGGCTGCGAGAGGCCGAGGGCGCGGTAGGGGCAGAGGTGCGGCTCGCACAACAGCTAGGGAAGCACCTGCAGATCCACCAGTTGCCCAGTCCAGGATCAGGTCCCAGTTGTGGATGCTCCAGCAGGACCATCTTAGGCACCAACTGTGCCCATTATGATTCCAGGACTTCAGGAGGCCTTAGCTTAGATTCTGACCGTGTGCACCAGTCTTTCTCATGCGGTCTCTATTTCGGCCGCAACGGCCACTTCTCAGGGGGGGGGGAGGTGTTCAGACTCTTGCTGCTCGCACACCAGAGTAGGTGGTACATGGACTCTAGACACCGGGGGAACCACCAGCCCAGCCGGTAGCAGATTCTCAAGATTATGTGGTTCCTCTTATGCCTGATGATGAGAAGCATTTATTGGAGAGGTTTGAGAGACTGCCTCCATCTTTCAGTGGTACAGAGACGGAGGATGCATAGGGCTTATTAGATAAGTGTTATAGGATGCTTCGTACAACAGGTATTCTGGAGACCAGTGGGATCTCGTTCACTACTTTTCAGTTCTCTGGGGCTGCCTTCACCTGGTGGGAGGCTTATGAGAGGCATAGGCCGGTCGGTGCAGCGCCACTTACTTGGAAGAAGTTCACTATTCTCTTCTTGGAGAAGTTCGTGTCGCAGTCTCGTAGAGAAGAGCTGCGCAGATAGTTTGAGCAATTACGTCAGGATGATATGTCCGTGACGCGGTGCGAGATGAGGTTCTTTGAGTTGTGAGGTTTTTTGAGTTGGGCTGTCATGCATGTTTGGTTAGTTCCCACAAATAGGGAGAGGAACATGAGGTTCATTGATGACCTCACATTTCAGTTACGCGTGCTTATGACTAGAGAGAGGTATCTGGTGCTACGTTCGAGGAGGTTGTCGACATTGTTCGACAGATTGATATGGTCCGCAATCAGTTGCGGTTTGAGCGGGAGGCCAAGATGTCTCGTGGATCAGGTGCTTTTAGTGGTATTCCTTCTAGAGGTCAGTTCCACTACGACAGGTGTCGTCCTTACAGGCTTGCTCAGACGGCTCGCTCAGTTCACTGTGCTGCATCATCTTGCCATGGTTTTCACAGTTTGCAATAGGGGCACTCATCTCTCAGTGTCCTTCCAGCTCAGGGTCATCTCATGCACCATCAGCTCAGAGTTCATCTATGTCGGGTCCTTCTAGTAGTTATTCTGGTGCTCGGGGATCCCTTTGTCACGCCCCCCTCTTTCTTGCGAAATCGGGTTTCGACATTTCTCGGACAACTCCTTCTTTTTGGGATTGGGGTAAGGATTGGAAGAGTCGCCACCCTACGGATTAAGGTGCGTTAGGGAACCTAGAGAAATTAACTCATAAACCAGTTTGCATCACCATAGATCGGGTAAGGGCTCAAATTACCTCGGGGAGAAGGTGTTAGGCACTCCTCGAGGTCCACAACGGTGGGTCCCGGCCGAACTTAAATTAAGCAAATTAGTCTAAAAGGGGAGGAATATCCCCAACAGAGTCGTCATGCTATCGCCCCCGCTCTTTCTCGCGAAATCGGGTTTCGACATATCTAGGACAACTCCTTCTTTTTGGGATTGGGTAAGGATTGGAAGCATCGCCACCTAACGCATTAAGGTGCGTTAGGCCACCTAGAGAAATTAACTCATAAACCAGTTTGCATCACCAGAGATCGGGTAAGGGCTCAAATTACCTCGGAGGGAAGGTGTTGGGCACCCCTCGAGGTCCACAACAGTGGGTCCCGACCGAACTTAAATTAAGCGAATTAGTCTAAAAGGGGAGGAAAACAATTTGGACAATAAAAGTTACTACAAACAAGGTTAAAAAGGGGGTCCTAGGTTTTTATGCCTACAGGATCATTCCATGCAATACTTTGTAACTTCCCCAAGTTGGGGTGTTACTCATAGCATTAGCGTATGGGCTATCATTTCCTTTGCTACACAATTACTATCTTTCAGTTATTACCTAAGCGTTCTAATAGCTTCTAACTCGTTCCTTATGCGTGCACTACTGGTCCCTTACCTATGGCCCTGGAGGTATTAAGACCTCTATTTAGGGTGGTTCTAGACTGACCTACATTTACTTAAAAATAAGAAATCTAGGCGACAAACAAAATACAAATAGGACTTTCATGTAAGGAAACAAATAAGGGCTCACATTGACCTCCACATATAAGCAACAAATGCACGCAATTGAATCAGCAAACTTTGTTAATTTTAGAATCCTATAGGCATGATATCTATATGAGCAGAAACAAAATGTAAAGAAACAGTTTTGAGGCGAGCATCGAGGCTTATTAGCTTGCCTACTGATTTTATTAAGCATGAAGACATATTTTGCTCCTTTTAAGTCCTATAGGCATGCTTGCTAATTGCAGAATTGATTTAAACCCCTATAGGCATGATTTCTAATTACTCACTTGATTTAAACTCCTATAGATAAGATTTCTAAGTTTGAAAACTAATTTCATCCTATAGGCATGATATCTATTAGTTTAAATCCTATAGGCATGATTTCTAGGTTTGAACTAATCTTTATTTCCTATAAGCATGGTATCTATTAAACATATATATGCAAAATTTTAATTAGATTATGAGAAAAGGTTACTATTCAAACAAACAGAATCCTATAGACATGGTCTCTAATGCACGTTAGGGTTTAAAAATGTATGGATCCTAAGACATGATTTCTAATGTAGAATTATAAACCGGATCTCTAATATGCGAGTTTAAAAGTACAGAACTAAACAATCAAGAAATTCCTATTGGCAGGATCTCTAAACAAGTAATGGCAATCACACAACTTGATCAACATAATTAAACTATAGGCAGGATCTCTACCCAAATTTAACAAAAATGGAAGGAAACTCTTCAACCTTTACTAATCAACCCCAAATATGTTATTACGGAAATTGTTACAACCCAGAATGAATAAATGACATAATAGTATTCATTACACTATAGAGAGCCTTCATAGGCCCACTATAAACCTGGGAACCAAACCTTCCAACAGAACAACTTTGGAGTATAGTAATGATTCATCCATGGCACATTAAAAGTCAGGCTTCCAGTATGTCGAAGTTCCCAAGGGCCTCCGAGACCCAGGGCAATGCTCACACCAGGACCACATTCAGAAGGTAATTCATAAAAGATTGGAAAATCAGCCCTAATGTGTCAGAGTTCAAAGGAGTCTCAAGGACCCTAGGCAGTGCTCACACTGGGAGTGGTAGGAACCTAATAACTAAGAGTAGGAGTTTGTAAAACCATTGCATAAAGGGTGGGGGGGGGGGGCATTTTAGAAATAGCTTAATTTTCAAAAGTAAACAGATTCAGATTACAAGATTGCAAACAGAACAGCACCAAGAAATAGACAAAACCCATTTTCAGCACATAGTTCAAGTAGATTGGCATGTGATTAGTTAGTATTCATGATAGTATTTAAAGCAATCGAGGCTAAAATACAGAATCAATTAGGCAAAATATCTGAATTAAACAAACAAGACGTATACGTTAAGCAACAGACAAGTGATCACATGTTTACAACATCTTGCAAGAAAGCAGACTAAACCTTAATCTTAGGAGAGGATTCATGTTATTTGAAATAACTTAGCCTTAAGTTAACAGTATCATCAATTGTCATAGAAAGAACAAAATCATGCTAGAAATTGAAACAGGCTAGTCAAACAAAGCATGGGGAATGGAATTACAATGGTTAGGGCATACTAGTTGAGAAGAAAGCAAGTAAAGGTGCAATAGTAGTTAATTTCCAGAATAATTTGGCCTTGACTTTCAGCCGACCAAATAAAACCACTTCGTACAGAAATCAGAACAATAGAGAACAAAGAGAACTTATGTTTGTTGTCAGAATAACGGGATTCCAGTATGTGTAAAGGGAATGGGGAAGGGGTTTAAATAGTCTCAATCAGATAGACAAATAAGACAATGAATCAATCCTACACAAATAAGGCATGAGAATAACTTCATAATTAATTAGAGTCGACCTCAATCAATTAATAAGGCAAAATAGCATAAAATCAGGCTAATACCACTTAATTTAGGAAAAATATTATATGGAATCAATCAGTAATCAAGTACCAGATTAAATAAGGCAAGGGAATAGTTCCGGAAGCAATTAGAAGTTAGTTCCATAATCAAAGCATAAAAATCAGGCTAGTAAGGGAGTTAAGAAAAGTAGTACGAGTAATAAATCACATAAGGTAAGAACATGTAAAATCTAAATAAGGAAATACTGGTACTAAAGAAAAGTCGATCTCAAAACCCAATTTAGGTAAGTAAAATCAATTAACACTTAATTGAAAGAATTGAAGGTAAACGGGCAGAAACAGTAGAATAAATAGTCAAATAATCAAAACCCTAAGAAATACAAAGACACATAGATGGAACTAATTAAACCAAGTAAAAATCAGTCGAAAAATAAAAAAGAAAACCAGAGATGAAACATTAAACGTTGAAACATTTTCTTGCAAAAATCTGTTAGAACCAAAACCCTAGAAAATTGGTCATAAAATAATAAAAGTAGTAAGAAACATAGATATCAAAATTTTAAAGAGGAAATACTAAAACGAACACTAAATCGTTTAAGATCTAAGCAGGAATAGCCAGGTTCATAAAAAATAAATAGAAGGGAACCAAATCTGGTTTGAACCAGAGATTTGAAACCATAAATACGAAAAGATTCGTACTCATAGGCCTCAAAGTGAACATAGACGAAATAGCTGAGATATGTGAGACTTCGAACCAGATTTGGTTCGAGTCTCTTGAGATTCACACCAAGTAACAGAAGAATCGTATAACTAATAAAGAGATGAAGCCAAATAAGGCATGTAATCGAAGCAAAACTCCATGAATCAAGAGGGATGTATAATGACGGGGCTAGAGTTTTGAAGGGGTGAGAGAGAAGAGAGGAGAGTGGGGGATCCAAAGGCGGCGGGTTGGAAGAAATGAGATAGGGTTTGGGGTTTTTTGATCAATTAAAAGGGGTGAGTGATTAAGGGCCGTTGATCTTCTGAGATCAACGACCAGGATTAGAGTTCTAGGCAGGCGGGTCTAATTTGGACGGGTATGGATCTGGTCAGGGTTTGGGTATTGGGTTATGGGTTAGGTTAGTATTGGGCTGGGTAAGTCCAAAATAATTTAATAAAAAGGGTTATGTTTCAAATACCCAATTAAACTAATAAAATAGTTTATAAAAATAATAAATAGATGATAAAAAATGTTATTTGTATATGAAAATAATTTAAAATAATTACTCAATATTATAAAAATATAAAATTTATTTTTCGTGTAAATAAAGTAATTATGCACGCATGGGCTATTATTGCAATTATAACCTAAAGATGTAAATATAATTATGCATAAAATTATTAAAGCTTAATATAAATATAAATGATAAAATTAAGCAATAAAATTATTATAAAATTATTTGTAATGCAATTAGTAATTATTTAGATAATAAAATACTGGAATAAATTAATTAAAATCCTTTTAAAATTACAGAAAATTATGGAAAAAATACTAGTTGATGCTCATGCACTATTTTGAAGGTATTTATGTATTTTTAGAAAATACATATGGAAAAATTTGGTATCAACAACTGCCCCTCTTTACCCAGAAAGGATGAAAGAGTTGTCAGGTAAAGATATGATGGCTAATTTTGATCGAATAGAGTGATTTGAGAGATATAGGCCACACATCGGTTTCTGAGCTGCCTATATATTCCTGGTTTTAGAGGAATCAGGCTGTGCGTAGTTCTAGCACCAGTGGAATAAACTGATGGGGTTGTCACAAGGACAGACAAAAGTTTTCGAACAAGATGAAATAGTTATAGTGAGTGGTCAGGTTTGAAATAATTTGAAGGAACTGGAGCGGGATTGCTCTTGTTGGGATAACAGTTACTCACTGGGTCTTCTGCAAATCAAAAGATGTACTGCAAGCATATACATATAAATTTACGTAAATTTAGACATGATGCAAATTCCCTTCAGACCATGAAAATTGTCTTTGGACGATTGAGGATGGCGTATTTAGACCATGATGTCCCAGGCAATGAATTGTGCAGTAAGGGATTCGCAAGCCATGAAATGATGTTCTCGGGCCATGAAAATGGTGCCTCCGAACCATGACGCCTTTGAATAATGATGTGCAAGTTTGAGAGATCCTCAGGCTATGGCATGATGTCTTCCGGCTATGAGGATGGTGCTGTCAGACTATGAGGTACAAATACATGATGCTAGAAGAAACATGACAGTGATTAGACTTGCGTGAAATTGAGGGCAGAGATTAGCCCGAGAGAAGAGAACGATGCAAGAGCGAGACGATGCTTAGTCTCGTTTGAGATTCGGGACAATGCTTAGTCCCATGTAAAGAGAAGGAAATGCTTAGACTTATGCAAGGATTGAGACAACGCTTGGTCTCATGCGAAGAGAAGGCACTGCTTAGCCTTATGCGTAGGGAAGGCAAGGCTTATCCTTATGCAAGTAAAGAGGCAGGTCTTAGCCTTATGCAAGGATTGAGACATGGCTTAGTCTCATACGAAGAGAAGGCAGTGATTAGACTTATGCAAATAGAGAGGAATGGCTTAGCCTTATGCAAGGATTGAGACAGGGCTTAGTCTCATGTGAAGAGAAGGCAATGCTTATCCTTATGCAAGAAGAGAGGCAGGGCTTAGCCTCATGCAAGGATTGAGACAGGGCTTAGTCTCATGCAAAGAGAAGGCAATGCTTAGCCTTTTGCAAGTAGAGAGGCAAGGCTTAGCCTCATGCAAGGATTGAGACAGGGCTTAGTCTCATGCAAAGAGAAGGCAATGCTTAGCCTTTTGCAAGTAGAGAGGCAAGGCTTAGCCTCATGCAAGGATTGAGACATGGATTATTATCATGCGAAGAGAAGGCAATGCTTAGCCTTATGCAAGTAGAAAGGCAGGGCTTAGCCTCATGCAAGGATTGATACATGGCTTAGTCTCATGCGAAGAGAATGTAGTGCTTAGCCTTATGCAAGTAGAGAGGCAGGGCTTAGCCTTATGCAAGGATTGATATAGGGCTTAGTCTCATGGGAAGAGAAGGCAGTGCTTAGCCTTATGCAAGTAGGAAGCCAGGGCTTAGCCTTATGCAAATAAAGAGGCAGGGCTTAGCCTAATACAAGGATTGAGACAAGGCTTAGTCTTATTCAAAGAGAAGGCAGTGCCTAGCCTTATGCAAATAGAGAGGTAGGGCTTAGCTCATGCAAGGATTGAGACAAGGCTTAGTATCATGCGAAGAGAAGGCATTGCTTAGCCTTATGCAAGTAGAGAGGCAAAGCTTAGCCTCATGCAAGGATTGAGACAGGGCTTTGTCTCATGCGAAGAGAAGGCAATGCTTATCCTTATGCAAGTAGAGAGGCAAGGCTTAGCCTCATGCAAGGATTGAGACATGGCTTAGTCTCATGCGAAGAGAAGGTAGTGCTTAGCCTTATGCAAGTAGAGAGGCATGGCTTAGCCTCATGCAAGGATTTGAGATAGGGCTTAGTCTCATGCGAAGAGAAGGCAGTGCTTAGCCTTATAAAAGTAGAGAGGCAGGGCTTAGCCTCATGCAAGTGTAAGAGTAAGAGTGATTTATTCTTAGCTGCCAATGTATTTCATGCATAGCGATTGTGTCGTTGCAGTGGTGTTTATCGTGATGATATAGTCCTGCATCCAAAGAAAATTTGTGAGTTTTTGCGGGGGTAGGTTAGTTTGTGCCTTTGCTTGCTCGATTTGCTCCGCTCTGTCTGAAGATCCTGTTCATGCTATTAGGGTAGCATTTGGCTAAAGCAAAGTTTCTTTTCAAAAACATGCATGTATAATTTTCAAAGACATAGTAGTATGCAGTTTAGAAGTTAGTTAGATGAACCAGTAACTGTGACATTATTAGAGACATTGCGACTTCTGCTACCGTAGAATTTTTAGGGTCCTCCTCAAAATTCTTCCCCAGTTAACTAGATGACTTTTTTGACTGCTCCATATGCTGCGGTTGACTGAACTTACTTCGGAATTTTGAGGGTCCTCCTCAAAATTCTGCCCTAGTTTCTGATTGTGGGGGAAAATGGAAATTTTATTAAATTGTGACCGAACCCACAGGGCTGCCTACGTATCCCCTATTAAATGGGAATCAGGTCAAGCGTAGTTCAATTTACATCATATGAAGAAGCATAAATAGTTTACACATAGTATCTTTTGACTGCATCTAAATTGATAGGCTTTGGCCAGATTTCTCCGTCCATCTCTACGAGTATGAGTGCTCCTCCTGTCAGTACTCTGTGAACCATGTAAGGACCTTGCCAGTTGGGAGAGAACTTCCTTTTGACCTCATCTTGATGTGGAAAGATCCATTATAGTACCAGCTGCCCTGGCATGAACTGTCTTGGTCTGAACCTTTTATTGAAAGCCTTGGACATTCTATTCTGATAGAGCTGGCCGTGACACACTGCATTCATCCTTTTGCCGTCTATGAGGGCTAGCAGTTCCTTATCCATTCTACATCATTTAGTTCGGCTTCTTGTATGATTCTTAAGCGGGAATGACAACTTTTGTACCATAAACCAGCAGATATGGAGTTGCCCCGATTGATGTGCGGATTGTGGTACGGCATCCCAGTAAGGCGTATGGTAGTTTCTCGTGCCATTTCTTGTGATTCTCTACCATTTTTCTTAGTATCTTCTTGATGTTTCTGTTGGCGGCCTCTACGACTCTATTCATTTGAGGCCCCTATGCTGTGGAATTCTTGTGCTTGATTTTGAAAGTTTCACACATGGCTTTCATCAAATCACTGTTGAGATTGGCGGCATTATCAGTGATGATGGACTCTGGAACCCCAAATCGACAAATAATCCGGTCTCTGACAAAATCTGCGAAGACTTTCTTGGTTATTGCTTTGTAAGATGCAACTTCAACCGATTTGGTGAAGTAGTCGATGGCCACTAAAATGAACCGGTGCCCGTTTGAGGCGGTGGGCTCAATTGAGCCGATGACATCCATTCCCCAGGCAGCGAAAGGCCAAGGTCAGCTTGTTGCATTAAGCTCGTTTGGCGGCACGCGTATCATGTCTGCATGTATCTGGCATTGGTAGCATTTCTGAATGTACCATATGCAGTCTGTTTCCATGGTCATCCAAAAGTATCCGGCCCTGAGTATCTTCTTAGCAAAGATAAAGCCGTTCATATGTGGGCCGTAGGTTCCGACATATATTTCCTCGAGCAATTTGGGAGCCTATTTTACGTCAACACATCTTAACAGTCCCAGATCGGGAGTTCTCTTGTATAGGGTTCCTCCGCTTTGGAAGAAATTATTGGACAATCTCCGAAGGGTGCGTTTCTGAGTATGGTTTTCATGTTCCGGGTATTCTCTTTTTGTCAAATATTCTTTGATGTCGTGGAACCAGGGGTTTCCATCCGTTTCTTATTCAACATGAGCACAATATGCCGGTTGATTATGGATCCTTATCGGAATAGGATCGATGAAATTCTTGTCTGGATGTTGTATCATTGATGACAAGGTGGCCAATGTGTCTGCGAATTCATTCTGAATTTTGGGGACATGTCGAAATTCTATATTTGTGAACCGCTTCTTCATTTCTTGTACATGATGCAGATATGGCAGTACTTTGGAATTCTTGGTAGCCCATTCTCCTTGTACTTGATGTATCAGCAGGTCTGAATCGCCAATTACCAACAGTTCCTCAATACTCATATCAACGGCCAAGTTGAGCCCTAATATGCAGGCTTCATATTCTGCCATGTTGTTAGTGCATGGGAATCTTAGTTTTGCAGACACCGGATAATGTTGAGCGGTTTCTGATACCAATATGGCTCCGATACCCACTCCTTTAAAATTTGCAGCTCCGTCAAAAAACATCCTCCAACCGTCGTAGGCATTAGCAATGTCTTCTCCTACGAATGATACCTCCTTATCAGGAAAATACATTTTTAGGGGCTCGTGTTCTCCTCCTACAGGATTCTCAGCAAGATGATCTGCCAATGCTTGTCCCTTGACTGCTTTCTAAGTTACGTAGATAGTATCAAACTCACTCAACAAGATTTGCCACTTGGCCAGCTTCCCAGTAGGCATGGGTTTCTGAAAGATGTACTTCAGGAGATCCATCCTTGATATGAGATATGTAGTATAGGCACAGAAGTAGTGCCTTAGCTTTTGAGCTATCCAGGTTACAGCACAACAAGTGCGTTCCAGCATAGAGTATCATGCTTCATAAGGAGTGAACTTCTTGCTTAAGTAGTATATGGCCTGCTCTTTTCTTCCGGTTTCGTCATGTTGTCCCAAAACACAACTGAAGGCTCCATCTAACACTGCAAGGTAGAGTAATAGTGGTTTACCAGGCTCTGGCGGGACTAAGACTGGTGGTGTGGACAAGTAATCCTTGATTTTGTCAAAAGCCTTTTGAAATCCTCGGTCCAACTGGTTGCTGCATCCTTCTTCAGCATTTTAAAAATCGGCTCACATATTACTATGGACTGTGCTATGAAACGACTGATGTAGTTGAGACGTCCCAAGAAACTCATCACATTCTTCTTGCTTTTTGGTGGTGGTAATTCCTGGATGGCTTCAACCTTGAATGGGTCCAACTCTATTCCTCGGCGACTGACGATGAATCCCAACAATTTTCTGGCAGGAACCCCATGCATATTTTGCGGGGTTTAACTTTGGATTATACTTCCGTAGACGGTCAAAGTATTTCCTCAAATCTGCTATGTGATCTGTAGCCCTCTTGGATTTGATGATGACACCGTCAACATATACCTTTATTTCTTTATTTATCATATCATGGAAGATCGTTGTCATAGCCCTCATATAGGTGGCCCCAGCATTCTCCAAACCAAACGACATCATTTTGTAGCAGTACACTCCCCATGGTGTAATGAAGGTTATTTTCTCGGCGTCTTCTTCGTCCATCCAAATTTGATGGTAACTCGTGAAGCAATCTACAAAGGACTGAAATTCATGCTTGGCTCAATTTCCGATCAAAATGTGTATGTTTGGTAGCGGAAAATCATCTTTGGGACTTGCTCTGTTTAGATCTCGATAATCAACACAGACTCTGACTTTCCCATCTTTCTTTGGAACCGGTACAATATTGGCCAACCAAGTTGGGTACTCAACTACTCTGAGGACCTTGGCTTTGATCTGCTTAGTGACTTCCTCCTTGATTTTCAGGCTCATGTATGGCTTGAAGTTCCTGAGTTTTTGCTTCACTGGCAGACACATTGGATTTGTAGGTAACTTGTGAGCCACTATGGATGTGCTCAACCCTATCATATCGTTGTATGACCATGAAAAGATATCCTCATATTCTTTCAGGAACCGAGTGTATTCTTCTTTCTTTAACGGTGACAAATGGATGCTTATGCGGGTTTCCTTGATGGTTTCGGAATCTCCCAAGTTGACTATCTCGGTCTCGTCCATGTTGGACTTGGGCTTGTTCTCAAAGTTCTCCACTTCTCTGACAATTTCCTCAGGTATTACATCCTCATCTTCTATTTCTTCCGAGTCACTGTCCTTCTGTTGCATTGTCTCATTACATGTTACAGTCGTTGGTTCATCAAGGTAAGAAATAGTAATGCTGTAGGGATAAAAATATGAAAGAAAATAGTAATAATAAAACATCAAGCCATTTAAAGAGTTAAACAAAATGATTTCAAATAATGTTTTTCGAAACAGAATATTGAAAGTAAAATATTATTTAAAACAAAATGCCAAAGGGGAAATCATTTTCAAAAGTAAACAATGCTATCAGCCTTGCTACCCCGAGACTCGTCAGGCCTTTGATGGTCTAACAGTCCAGTTCTTAAGGAATGCTCCTCTCTCCACAGTCTGGATAGTGAGGCCTTTTTCCTCCTCCTCCTCAACTATTACACAACAATCCATATCATCGTCTTCCAAGAACAAATTCCTCAATGCTGCCAAGGCTTCTTCTTCCTCTGATCCCCATACTGTATCGGCATGCTGGAAGGTTTGATTCAGGTGCGACATGAGTTTCTCAAGAGGATAGTATGGACCACGCCATGGTGGCGACCAATTCTGATATTCCTGCCAGGTATACTGATATTCAAGCCCGAAGGTTGTGCCATGGCGCTTCAGCTGTATTTTGGAGATACCTTGAAGCTTTTTACCAAGCCCCTTACCAGGTTAATGCCCTGCCCATGCCAATATGCTCTCTATTTTGCTACTCTGCCATTTATCCTTCTCAATCGCGTTCACACGCTCGATGCGATGGTAGGTTTTTCCACCTAACTTCCTTATGTTTTCTACCACCGGAACAGTCTGACTGGTGTAAATGGGATTGCTCCCATCTCCATGGATGATCACTTCTTGATGGTTCCTGTTGGTTGATTTCCCAATGCACACGCAAGTGTACGTGGTCGACAAGTAATATAGGAATTGAAGTCCAGATATCGTACCCACAGGGACTTGTGATTAACTATCCACTAAACTAAACTCAAACAAATATTTAACTAGAATTAATCTAAAATAGTAAATCAAAAGATTAAATAGACAACTAACTTAAAGATGAATTCAAGGTAAATTGATATTCTAGAGTTATGGGTTGTTAAACAATCACGTTGAGTTTTCGACCTAAATCTTCTAATCAGGTTTATTGATTGACGAGGTTAATATTGCTCGTAG